>LPNX010029247.1:476390-490268 GCA_001517045.1 Pseudotsuga menziesii | reverse complement strand
CACGTGACAAACATTGGTGTATTGATCTGTGATCTGTTTGTGTGAAGCGGCTATTCTTGGTGTTCGGTCCTTTGGGAGTACCCTGTGTACCCTAACAGAGAAGAGAGATTGAGGTAATGAACTTAGCTATGAAGGGGCTTTGTTTGCCAACGATGCTACCTTTTGTTTCATGAGCACACATTATTGAGTTTAAGTCTGCTCATACAATAAATGGTTCATTTGGCTAGACCATTCTTTTCTTAGACACCAACATCTATTAGATCGGTTACCAAATTGGGACATTAGATATTTGACAACTTGAAAGGTGAGTTCCAAATTTTTGAGAGGAATTGTAGGCTTAGTTAGAATCTACGTGGAATCCATATCTCATCTCCAACTTGTTTAGGTTTCTTAAATAATGACTCTGATCTCTCTTTTAAAATTTATTGATTAGGATTCTTTTCTTGGTTTGAAGGGCATTAACCCAAATGTTCCAAAATAAGATTCTCATTTTAAGTGTCTAGACCCCTTTTCTTGGAAGACATGAGTGCAACTAATTCTATGGTCACAAGCAACATTTATTTTTCTTAGGAAACCCCTTCCATTTAAGAGGAAGGGATGTGAGGTTTTAGGGGAATAATCTCCAAAAACCCTTTTTATGTTCTTCATTGTTTTGAGGGTGCGAGCTTGTATAAATCTTGGTAGTAATCCTTCGCTTACTTTTGAAATTCATTTGACATGTTTGTTTGACATTTGTCTTGGAGTTTTTAGCATTTTATTTTCTTCTTGGACCTCAAGTTTGCCCCACATCAGGTTTGCATATATGGTCCTAGTTAGCAGTGTTTATATGGTTTTTGTTTTGGAAACTCGTCCTTATTGAGGGAGAAGTGATTTACTTACTTTCAAGGAATGCCCTTGAATGCTAGGAAAATGACATTTTTCAAACATGGACTACCTTTAGAGAAGGACTCATGTTCAAAGATTTACCCATCTTCCCCACCCGTAGTCCCATAGAAAAATGCCATTAGAGTGTTTGGGGAAAGTGGCACGACTTGGGAAACAATTGTAGTTGATTCCATAGGAAGGGGATTGGGATTTAATAGTTTTAAGTTCTCAACCTAAATGTCTTTCACCAATATTTTTTCAAATACATTCCTAAAGAATGATTAGAAGATGCCAAGTTTGGGATCAAAATGATCATCATTGATACCTGGGGCATGATTTTCCCGATTGTAGTTTTTGTTGGGTTATCCACCTAATTGGGACTTGAATGGAATTTGAAGTTGGATTTAGTTCCCAATGGCCCTCCAAACTTGTTTTATTTTTTTTGGGTTGCCTATTTGCTTTCTTTGATGTAAATTTATAAGGAATTTGCTCCAGCCTAGTTTGGAGTTCAGGCTTGGAGGGGCATTTGCTTTAAAAAATTCTGTATTCATGATAGGGTCAATATTTAAAAGGCTTGTTTTCATAATCAATGCCTTGTCTTGCATTCTTGCTTTTGCTCCCAAAATATTTTTGCTCGGGATGGACTTATGGAGATCCATATTTACACAAATCCTGACATACAAAACCATTTTCCTTTCTTTGGTTGATTTAATGAAAGAATGCAAACCTTCCCCAATTGTTTTCAAGTTGAAGTCATTCCAAAACTTAAAGTGTAAGAAGGGGAGCCAAACCTAGACAAGAGTTTTGGAAGGGACATTCACTCTACGGTCAAAACTAGTGGCTTGGTGCTTAATGTATAACTTGACTTGGTTGAGGAAGCATGATTCTCCCTAAAAACATAATGCATAATCTTTTGTAAAAGAGAATATTACCATAAATATCATTTTCCTAGAATAGAGGGTTCACAACTACTTTTGATATGTCAGTTTTGTGATATTCAATTTAGGATCGTTGTAATCCCAAACTGATATTTTGTATTCTTGTATTGATATGGTTGTGTTTTTTGTTGATTGATTTAGAGCTATATGATTTTTATCCTTTAAGAATTAAATTGCATGCAATACCAGATAGTGTGCTAACCCCATATATGACAAAAATACAAATTGATAATGAAAGAAGCTTCAACAACTATAAGAACATACCAATAATTGTAGCTTGGGTGCTTGATCAATATAGAAAAGACATGCATGCCATGCATCCACTACAACTCCCAAAATGTGATGCTCGCTCTAGATGATTTGCAAATGCAAGGAAAAACGTCCTCTGTTGATGATAATCCTTTCATAACTGCCTCAATAGCCCGAATGGTGAGTTGAAACTTCCCAGATAATATTATAGTGGTCCTTTGAAGAGTATGGAATGCACATGCAAAACTTCTGAGGCTGTTTAGGACACTAGCGAATTGATCTTTCAGAATAGGGGGCGCCCTCTCTCCAACACTACTTTGCTTGGATCTTCTCTGAATATGCAAGAGATGGCTTGATAATCACTAGGGATAGTAATATGACACTTTCGAAGAGAATGGAAGAGACATGCAAGAGAAAAGAGTACTCCTAGCTATGTAGCGAATTACTGCCCAATAAATACGTTCTCCTTGTGCTGCTGGATCTCCGAAATATGAACTCTTGCGCTTGGTTATGCTGTTGCTCCAATGATAATGAAAATTTGTGAAGTGCAAGGATAGACCTGGATGATCTATCTCCAAAGTGATTAGGGCAGATAAGTTTCGTTGCCGAAAACACTTGTTGGCTGGGGACTCACGCGCTCAACCCCAACTCGTTTTTGCTATCAAGCTCTCAGAGCCAATCTCAAAAGTGAATAATAAACTTGGATTCCTTTTTGGTTCGAGTTATCTTCTTATATAGGTTTTAGGGGGTTTGCATGACTTTACTTTTGCATGCATGCAAACCTAATTGCTCGTTGACGCATGCAAGGTGAAATAAGGCTTGCATGCTCCGCATACTTGTTGATATATGCTCCAATGGCCTTCTATAATCCATTGATGATCTAATAACACTGAAGTGATGTTCTTTTATCTCTTAGTGATATTAGTCCTTAGTTATTCCCTTTTCTCTAATACCTGTTCGAACCTATGAGAATAAAATAGGTTAAAGTGTGTCTCTGGGTGATTTAATTAGAAGAGGACATAACAATCCTCCTCGCTCGAAATTGCTTGTCCTCGAGCAATCACCGACCAATATATCGAACCATCTGTCCCTTTCTCTTCTTGTCCATTTTTATCAACTAGTTTATTCCATTGCTGGGTTGCTCTTCTTTTTCTTCAAATTTATGTTTTTTCTCACCCATGCTCTGTATTCCCTCCTTATATCTTCTTAGGTACCTGTGAGGATTGAACATCCTAGATTTAGCTCCTCGTCCAAATTCCCTAGTGCGCATCATACTTTTGTCTGGAGGTCTACATGGAAATCCTCTCATACCGCTGGTCCTTCATTGAAGTCTTATGTGTTGGATTTGGCCATTTTCTCGTGCGAGTCTTGTCCTCATGCCTGAATGTTGGTGGTCATTCCCTTTGCTTTGGTTGAACCTGAAGCTTCATTGTGCATTCCCCTTAGGACTACCCTTTTCCCATCTAGTGCCAGGAACTCCATCTCTAATGTTTGGTTATTTGTTGAGTATTCCAATTGAGTACAACCACTGTACTCCCAAAACAATGCTCGTGTCTAGCACATCTACCACATAAAAGTCGTCAACCAATGTATAATTCCCAAGTTGTACTTGTAACGGAGGTACATCTGTGTGCATTTCATCCTGTGATTGCCAACGATGACAATGTTAAATCCCTCAAAGACCTTGGTGGGAAATCTTTTCCTCTCTACCCAAGAGGCATCTATAAAGTTGTGGGTGGCCCCAGCATCAATCAAAGCAATGGCACGTTGTCCCTATACACTTCCCCTGATCTTGATAGTATGGAAGGTGGGGACTCCTGTGAGGGTAGCAATAGTTGCTTTCTGTGGCAATTGTTTCAATTCTGTACTATGTAGTTCTCCATCCAGTTTCTGCTCCAATTCATCTTCCTCACTGCTATCTGAAAGTTCTTCGATGAGGTGTACCTTCCCTTTACCTATACATCTGTGGTTGGGTACCCAAGGTTCTTTGCAATTGAAACATAAGAATTAAATTACATGCATTAAGATAGTGTGCTAACCCCATATATGACAAAAATACAAAATGATAATGAAAGAAGCTTCAACAACTATAAGAACATACCAATAATTATAGCTTGGGTGCTTGATCAATATAGAAAAGACATGCATGCCATGCATCCAGTGCAACACCTAAAATACGATGCCTTCTCTAGATGATTCGCTCATGTAAGGAAAAAATGTCCTCTTTTGATGATAATCCTTTCGTAACTGCCTCAATAGTTCGAATGGTGAGCCAGAACTTCCCAGATATTATGATAGCGGTCCCCTGAAGAGTATGGAATGCACATGCAAAACTTTTGAGGCTGTTTAGGACACTAGCGAATTGATCTTCCAGAATAGGGGCGTCCTCTCTCCAACACGACTTTGCTTGGATCTTCTCTGAATATGCAATAGATTCCTTGATAATCACCAGGGATAGTAATATGACCCTTCTGAAGTGAATGGAAGAGACATGCAAGAGAAAAGAGTACTTCTAATCGTGTAGCGGATTACTGCCTAGTGAAAACGTTCTCCTTGTGCTGTTGGATCTCGGAAATATGAACCCTTGTGCCTGGTTATGCTGCTGCTCCAATGATAGTGAAAATTTGTGAAGTGCAAGGATAGACCTGGATGATCTGTCTCCAAAATGATAAGGGTAGATAAATTTCGTTGCCGAAAACACTTGTTGGCCGGGGACTCATGCCCTCAACCCAACTCTTTGTTGCTGCTGTTGCTGAGCTCTCCAAACCAATCTCAAAAGTGAATACTAAACTTGGATGCCTTTTTGGTTCAACTTATCTTCTTATATAGCTTTTAGGGTTTGCTCGACTTTACCTTTGCATGCATGCAAACCTAATTGCTCATTGACGCATGCAAGGTGAAATAAGGCCTGCATGCTTTGCATGCTTGTTGATATCTGCTCCAATGGCCTTCTATAATCTACTGATGATCTAATAACACTGAAGTGATGTTCCTTTCTGCTCCTAGTGATATTAGTCCTTAGTTATTCCCTTTTCTTTAATACTCGCTCGAATCTATGGGGATAAAATAGGTTAACGGGTGTCTTTGGGTGATTTAATTAAAAGAGGACATTACAATTGTCTTTTTAGCTGACCACAGGCCTACAAATTGGCATATCAATCCTTATGTTTTGATTTTGACAATAGTAGAAGTGGTTACCCCAGGGTTGATATCAATGATAGTTTGGAATCACATTCTTCTAGACAACCTTATCTGGGGAGGTGAGGGATCACTTCCCTTTGTGCTTCCCCACGTATTTGTTTCATGAGTTCCTCATGGGAAGGTTGCTGGGTAGAATCAACAAGGACTTCTTTGAAAGGATTCAAAAAAACTTAGACTACCTCAATGGAAGGGCATTTAATATCAACAATCAAGTTCTTTTTTCCACACAACTCTTTGTTTTGCGGGATTCATCTTTGTATTGCATAACTCCTCTATGTTTTGCACAATTTGTCTTTTCTCCACACAACTTCTTTCCATTTTGCACTTGTCTTTGCTCTAGACAACTTCATTTTGCTTTGACCCATGTATAAATTGTCAAGTAAATTGAAGAGATGAAAAAATCTAGATGTTTATTAGTAACCATCAATGATCATGAGCCATTTATTAGAGGTTTGCAAAGGTGGAGTTGCTTAAAATAGTTGATTTATATTCACTCTTTATATAAGATTCTTCTTCAACAAATATGGGCATTGAAAGGAGTTTTATGAACCAATGTTGTTAATGACATGTGGGCATTGTGGTGGCAATCTTCGACATATATTTCTGTTGAGGCTATGCGTAAGATTATTGATGATAAATTTTGAGATGATCTTAATCTGTTGTTGATTTCATTGGAACAATATGTCGTATGATTCACCATGCAAATATAAATAACGTAGTTGTTGGTTTCCTCTGTCATCGAAGGGACTTAACGCGTCCAACATGCCGAATTAGTCTAAGTGGATGCTAATAGGATACTTGATTCTTATAAAAACATTGATTCTATGTGAGGATCAAGCATTATAGATAACCAAGATTTGAACTTATGTTTCTCAATTGAAACAATTTATTACCACCTTAGATGCCTTTTAATGCTTTGGATCTAAATGGTATGATAGTGATCACGCAAAGAAGAGGACTTCTAGTGATATAAAGGTCATCAAGGGATTCATGACTACAAGGAAGAAGGCTTTTGGTTTAGCAAAAGGGCAAGAAGCATTTCTCATCCAAATTCAGCTGTCCAATTTTAATATGGGTGAGATGAGTTTGACACGATTGAGGCTTTGTACAATAAGCATCTTGGCAAGGATACAATAGATTGGCGGGCATGCTTTAGAGGTATAAACATTTTCTATACAATTACTCTCACAAATATTCAATTCCTCATCCAATGAGAGGAATTGGATTACCTATGGTTTTAGTGAAGAGAAATCGTTCGAGATCTAAGAAGGTAAAGAACCTGGTTTGTATTTATGGCACCCTTCAACATCTTGCTCATAAAGACCCAAGGTACAAGGAATATCCTACCAAGAAATGGGACCAATTTAGAAATGATGATAAATGCATGGATGAGGAGATTGAACCATATGGTCTTGCTGAGCTCCCTACAAGTACAAACCCAATGGAGGAGCCTAAGCTTGAGTGTGAGTTCTTGGATAGCATCTCGACTGAGGGTTTAGAATATGCAAATCACATTGGAGACTTCTAGTATGGCTATTATTGATTTAGGAGTAGATACCATAGAGAATGTTTTGTATGTCCTACTTTGAAATTCGAATCCTGTTTGATTGAAAGCTTGATTGATGATTCTTATCATTTAAGAGTATTGGATGTTTGTTAATGGATTATGTGGCTTTTGAGTCTTATGAGATAAATAATCATGTTATTATATATTTGAAGTTTATTGTTTTACATGCTCTTAGTCTCATTTTAAAAATTATTATATGGTCCATGTGTGTGTGTGTTTGTGATGTACACTCCCCATGATGCCCCCACACATATTGATTTCAAAAATAAAGGCCCTGTAACTTGAACCCATGAACCTTGGCTACCTTGGTGGAATGTATTAATTGTACATCAATATATTGTTTCCATGATTTAAAGAGTGTTACGAGGGTTTAGTCACCAATGGGTTGCCATCTAAAGTTCTTATGTATCAATACACTAAGAAGATATATATATTCCTTCATATATATAGAAACTTCTTGTATGGGGACTTCTTTGGTGCAAGCTGATGGTCCATTGTGTAAAGATTTTGGATTGTACTGTACGGTATGAAATGTTACAATATGATTTTCAAGATGCTTTCGCCTACTTGGTGCTACATTGGCTATCTCTCAACTTTGTGATTGATGTTTTTTTCAACAACTATGAGGATATGTCGTTTGATTCCCTTTCTTTACACAATGAATAGAGACATGTTATGGGGGCTATACAAACTTCATTTATCTCATGGATCCTAGCCTATATAGGGTCAACAACTAGGGATATTCATGGTGAATCAGGATTTGATTTTATTGTTTCTGTGATTTGAAGAATGTTATGAGGATTTAATCGCTAATGGGTTGCCATCTAAAGTTATTATGTATTCAAAATACACTAAGAAGTTATATATGCATTCAAAGATATAGGAACTTTTTGTATGGGGACTTCTTTGGTGCAAGTTAGTGATCCATCTAGTAAAGATTTTGGATTGTACTACACGGTATGAAATGTTACAATATGATTTTCAAGAAAGCTTTGGCTTACTTGGTGCTACATTGGCTATCACTCAACTCTGTGGTCGATTTTGTTTCAACAACTATGAGGATATGTTGTTCGGTTCCCTTTATTTACACAATGAATAGAGACGTGTTATTGGGGCTAAATGGGCTTCATTTATCTCATGGGTCTTAGCTTATATAGGGTCAACAACTTGGGGTATTCATAGCAAAATTGGATTTGACTTCAGTAATAGGTTTAGGCAAACTAGGCACATAGCTAGAATTCTAGTCGAGACTTTAGGGGAAAGGGTATCATAGTGGCCTCTTCTCCTGATCTTGGTTCATGTAGTAGTTCTAAGAAATATCAACAACTTATTAAGGGTTTTGTTTCCTTGGTTAAAGGTTTTTCTTGATAGGCATAGAGTTGATTATGAAGGTGATAGTTATGGTAATATGAGAAAGGGATCGAGGAAACCTTAGACATTGGTAGAGGAGACGTCGATTACTCAAATGATCCATCAAAATGTTTAGACATCTTCAATTATATTCACCCTTCACATGTCAAAGACTCTCTAGGGTTGTTAGTCCATGATGAACAAAAGTTTCTTTCAACTAGAAATGAAACTATAGATCATGTATCAAAGGACTTAGTCCTTGTGTCAATTGTGGATATAGAACTTGTCAATGCTCTTAGTGTGCATTGTGGAGGGGGCAAGAAAATTTACTCTAGGATGAACTACAAGGGAAATTTCAAATGGCTAGGGATTCGAAGGCTGCAACGTTGAAGAATGGAAAAATGGTGGTAATGAAACTCTCTCATCTTTCATTTGCCTTCAATTGATTTGTCTTCTAACACTCTTGTTTGCAGGTTTTGGCATCGGGTGGCTTGGGTAAATGTAAGGCAACCACTCAATACAAGTGCTTTCCTTAGTGGTGGCGGCAGACCTCTTTGATCTTGTTAAGGGGTGTTTGGGGAGTTCATTGGAAATCTTTTTGGATTTTGATCGTTTGAATGGTGGTAACTATGGCTTTTCTAGTGCAAAGGGGAAGATTGAGGAGAACCGACATAAGAAAAGTCGAAGGGTGGTTAAGAGAAAAGACTCTTAAGTTAAGGATAATATTTGGTGAGGATATTTTAGTCAAGTGTCATAATTTGCAAGTAAGGTGTTAATTGGCAAATATGTAGGTTGTATTATTTTGGAGGAATTTGTAAACTCGTGATTGTGGAAGGTGTGGGCACCATTTATTGACTACGAACCTTTCTTTCTGATCCTATTGAAAGGGTGGATAAGGTTTACATTTCACTCTGAAAAGGATGTAGTATCCATACGTGGGGTTTCTTGGTTTTGGGGCACAACTTTCCTCACATTTAAACCTTGGTATCTATTCTTCGACACCAAGGGTAAAGGGAGGTGTGGGTCAAATTGCTTAGCTTGGCATTGGAACCGCGGTTTGAAAAATTAATTGGGGAATTTGGGAATCAACTTGATCACACAATTCTAGTAGATACATCTTTTAAGTCAAGTGTTTATGTCATGATGGCTAAAGTTGGTGTGGGTTAAGTTGCTCGGCTTGGCATTGGAATCGTGGTTTGAAAAATTAATTGGGGAATTTGGGAATCAACTTGATCACATAATTCTAGTAGATACATCTTTTAAGTCAAGTGTTTATGTCATGGTGGCTAAAGTTTTGGTTGAGGTGGATATCAATGAGGGCTTGGTTGAAAATATGGAGATTGTTATAGGTAATTTGGTTTATGTACAAGAGTTGGATTATTGCAATGTTCCATTTAGATGTCACTATTACGGTCATATTGTGCAAGATTGGCCCACTCTAATTGTTAGGAAGGTATGGAAAAGGAAAGAACTCAAAAACATTGGTCGGGTTCAAGAGAATGCAGAAGTTATATAGTCTAAGTTTGTGGAAGCTCAGGGTTGTGGGATGGCAAAAAAGCCCTGCAATGCAAACTTGTGGAAATAAGAAGGATGGAAAGGAGGATGCAATCAAAGAAGTGGATGGCTCAGTTTGTAGTAATCCAGATCTTGTGACCACGATGCTAAAGCCCCTAATACTATGGACTCCAATCATAGTCGCATGTAAAGGGAGACATAGGAAAAGGTAAGCCTCACCTACATCCAAGTGTTTTACCTATCAATTGTCAATTACCAGAAAATTTGATTACCAAGGATGTGTAGTTGGCCAATAGGGAGATTCCTAGTGATCCAAAGGTGAGGAAGGG
The DNA here is from genome assembly GCA_001517045.1 of Pseudotsuga menziesii. Classification (NCBI taxonomy): domain Eukaryota; kingdom Viridiplantae; phylum Streptophyta; class Pinopsida; order Pinales; family Pinaceae; genus Pseudotsuga; species Pseudotsuga menziesii. The sequence goes on along the minus strand of LPNX010029247.1, from coordinate 480,255 downwards.
CTTAGATAAGGGGAAACAAACCCTACTTTTAGTTGACGACCATAATCCTCAAGTGGCATACCAAAAAGTGAGTTTCATTTATTTTGATGGTAGTAGTTGCTCTTTAAGGAATTTTGGGAGTACTTGATTGGGTTAGGGTTTGGTTTGAATAATAAAGAATTAGAAAGGGGAGGACAATACCTACTGAGAACCTAGGAAGAGGACAAATAAGGGTGAAGTAATGGGTTGAGTGGGTTAGGCCTTGATCCAATCAAGGAGCATGTTCTTGGTTCAGTGGGAAGAAAATCTTACTTACAATAGACACAAGAAAAGGCCATTAGAGAGATACAACAAAGCAAACAAAGCCCTATTGTAGGGGTCCTTAGAGTGGGACAAGTTGAGAAACATGGTAAATGATGAAGTTACTTTCTCTAAATATTCGTGGACTACGCTACAGTGCCAAGAGACGAGCCTTGTCTAGATTAGTAGAGTTATAAAAACATGATGATGCTTCTTCAAGATACTATGAAACATGGGGATAAAATAGTTGGTAGTTTGAGAAGTTGCATCAAGGGTTGGGATTTCTATGCTGTTGATGCTTTTGGGAATTTTTGGGGATTGATCATTGGATGCTTCTTTAAGATACTAAGACTTTGGGAAGAGGACACACAAGGGTGAAGTAATGGGTCGAGTGGGTTAGGCCTTAACCCAATCAAAGAGCATGTCCTTGGTTTAGTGAGAAGAAAACCTTACAACAGAAACAAGAGAAGGCCATTAGAGAGATACAACAAGGCAAACAAAGGCAAGGCCATTAGAGAGATACATCAAGGCAAACGAAGGCCTATTGTTGGGATCCTTTGAGAGAGGTTGCTCGAGAAACATGGTAAATGACGCCGTTACTTTCTCTAAATATTCGTGGACTATGCTGCAATGCCAAGAGATGAGCCTTGTCCAGATTAGTGGAGTTAGAAAAACATGATGATGCTTTTTCAAGATACTAGGGAACTTGGGGATAAGATAGTTGCTAGTTTGAGAAGTTGTATAAAGGGTTGGGATTTCTATGCTGTTGATACTTTTTGGAGTTTTGGGGGATTGATCATTGGATGTAAATTTAGTTTGGAGTTAATAAATGTTTTCTATGTTGTTTTGGGTTTATGCATGGAAGTATTATAGAAAGGTCTATGAATGTGTATGGACCATATGTTGGTAGCCATGGGCTCTGGATAAATTTTTCAGTTTGAATGTGGTAAAGGAGAAAACACTCATTATAGGAAGTCATTTAGTTTTCACAATTAGTAGAGATGAAGTTTTGGGGGGCTCTACAAGGATAGATAGGTTAGCAGGGGATAAGATAGTTGCTAGTTTGAGAAGTTGTATCAAGGGTTGGGATTTTTGCGCGGTTGATGCTTTTTGGAGTTTTGGGGGATTGATCATTGGATGGAAATTTTGTTTGGAGTTGATAAATGTTTTCTATGTTGTTTTGGGTTTATGCATGGAAGTATTATATACAGGTCTATGAATGTGTATGGACCATATGTTGGTAGGCATGGGCTCTAGATACATTTTTCAATTTGAATGTGGTAAAGGAGAAAACACTTATTATAGCAAGTCATTTAGTTTTCACAATTAGTAGAGATGAAGTTTTGGGGGACTCTACAAGGATAGATAGGTTAGTAGAGATTTTCAAGCATGATATTGAACTGTCAGACATGCTTGATCTACTACTAGTCAGTGATAAACCTACCTAGAGAAATAATAGGCACGAGGGGTAGGGGTTGCAAAAAGACTAACCGGATTTATGGTCTTTGGATATTTATTATCACTGTTTGATAAAAGAAGATCATGGATAGATGTAGGGGGTTCATCTGACCATAATTTAATCTTCTTGCAGTGATATTTTCATGATGAAAAACCCCCACGTCCATTTAAGTTCAACTCTAGTTGGTTTGAGGATGAGGATTCAAGGATTGGTGCAAAGAGAGTGGTGTTATGATCTTGACTTAAAGCTGTTAGTTTTTGATAGCTCGGTGGCACTCCTGCATCAGGTGCCTAGGTGCAGGGGTCATTAACTTGGAGTCTCATTTATATTCTTAAAGTGACTTTAGTAATGTGTTTTTTATTAAAGTACCTTTTTGATGTGACTTTATGATTTAAAGGTGAGTTTCACTTTATTATGTTTTTAAAGTGACTTTAAGTCATAAAGTGTACTTTTAAATATTTAGGGTAATATGACTTTTCAAAAAGAAAAATTTGGTGTAAAGTTCACTTAGGAGATTTAAGTGAGTGAAAGATTAGATCCCAGCCATAGATCTCTTGGCCAAGATCTAATCTCGTCCATTGAAGGTGAAAAGTCATGAGAATAACCCTAATAGGGTAAATAAAAGTGCTGAGACTTCATTTGGGCACATTTTTTCAAGAGAGAATTCTTGGAGTGGCTCGATTTCCAAGAGAGGAGCTTGGAGAGAAGTGTGAGAAGCACATTTTGCAAGAGATTGCTGAAGAGACTGAGTGTGGGCACGAATCCCCAAACTGAGCTGAGAGTGATTTTCAGTGGCACGAAAACCCAGATCTTTAACTGCTGGCTCGAGTTTCTAGGTGAAGGTACGACCAACATTTATTGTGCACAGAAATCGAGGTGAAGTACAGCCTCATTTATTGCAGCCGTATAGTACGGTTTCAGCATGGTTTTCCAGGACAGTTTGGGCACGTTTTTCCAGAAAAATCAGGCACCGATTTCGAGGAAGAAATATGGCACGTTTCCCAAGGTACAGGCTGAGTTTTGGGCACAGTTTTCGAGGGCCGTACGACTGCATTTAATGCAGTCCGTACAGTACGATTTTGTGACTGTTTTGGCACAAAAATCGAGTGCATTCTGGCACAGAAATCGAGGACTGATATAGACTTATTTCGGCAATTTTTGAGAAGAAAATAGCACAGAAAACGAGACAGTTCATGCACAGAAATCAAGGCAGCCTGTTGGGTTATTTGCGTTGGTCGAGATAAGTTATATTTTGACTGTAAATTGATGTCTGATTTTTTTTCCTGAAGCTCAATAAAATTTCTCTTGCATGCTGGTTTTCCCCCAGGGGTTGAGGGGGTTTTTCCAGGGTCAAATTTGACCAAAATACTGTGTCTTAAATGTGTTTTACAGTCTGCTGATTTTTTTGTTAATTTTCCGCTGCAAAGTTTACTTAGTTACAGTATATCAGCTTACAGATACATGAAATTTACATGCATGTGATATGTGTTTGGATTTATGAATGTTGAAGACTGATATCAGAGTTCTACTAAGTGTTTGGGCTGAGTTTAGCTCAGATTTTTAACAAAAGCACTCTAATTTTCAATTAGTTCTCTGACGCAAGGCTATAAATGGTAAAATGATGGCTTGGGTAGTAGGACATAAGAATAGGGATAGAGTTATGAACGATTTTGAATACGAAATTAAAGAGATATATGAGAACAATAACGAAGGTGCCTTCAATGTTGAAGAGGCTTGTTGATCACTTAACCAACTGGGTGGGCAACCATGTACCATGTGCCTTGAAAACGAGAAAGGTGTACTTAGATCAAAATTTTTCAATCTCCAGAGGACCAAGCAAGGCAACTTTGCCCCTTTCTTCTCTTCTTCTTCTCTATGAAGTTTTTGCAGCCTCGTGGGTTAATTTTTGTAAAACTTAGTTGTCGAAGACTTTATCATTAAGGAAGTCCTTTCATTGAGTGTTTTTTCCCTTGGATAATTAAAATTCTTTTTTAGCGATTTTAATTATCCGAGTTTTTCACTAAAACATTCCTCCAATGTGGTGAAAAGCATTCTAATGATCGAGTCCATGGCAATGTCACAAGGTTCGGGTTCGTATTTGGGTTCGGCGACCTTCAGGTTCGATTC
>LPNX010029247.1:413265-476193 GCA_001517045.1 Pseudotsuga menziesii | reverse complement strand
AAAAATAAACTTTAATTAAAAATTATAATATAAAACATTTAAAATTAAACTATAACTAAAAATTATAATATAAACATAAAAAATAAACTAAAACAATGGTCGAACAAATAACTCCTCGAACCTTCAACCCCTCGAACCTTCAACCTATGCCGTGGAAATGGAACTTCCGTCGTGGATTATGGAGAAAACAATGGTCGATCAAATAACTCCTTGAGCCTTCAACCCCTCGAACCTTCAACCTATGTCGTCTTCCGCCGTGGATTATGGAGAGTCGTGGGCTGTAGCAATCTGGCAGAGTCGTGGAAGAGCAACCTTTTCCTCACGCAGCCGGAGCAACCTTTTCCTCATGCAGCCGCGCAGCCGCCTCTATCTCTTGTAGAGTCACGAGTCACGACTACTGTAGCTCTCGAGTGGCAGACTACACTATCACAAACAAAACGGAGGGAGTGCCAAAACATTCGTTCTGTTGAAAACCTAGCCTGAAAGCGCCTGAACCTAGCCGAACCTAGACGAACTTGAACGAATCTCCCAAATTTTTTTAGGTTCGACAAACTTCGAACCTAAACCTTTAGGTTCGGCGAACCTTGTGACACAGGTCCATGGGGTGATTGATGTCTAGGAATGTTGTATATTACCATGCTAGACATTATCCAGAGTCTTGTGGAATTTCATTAAATTTTGCCTAGGATTTTTTCAATTTTTGGTGATTAAAAAATGTCCCTCAACATAAAAAACTTGTAATGTAAAGAGGGTTAAGTGGCACCTAATGCTTATAAATGAGGGTATGGGTATTCAAAATCAATGGCATGAGACCCCCTACACCCTTGGACCAAGTTTGAACTCATTTGGATGAGTTTTGCTAAGGTTTTGGGCATGTTTTCCTAAGTCCATAAAAAAACTAGGAAAATTGGCCATTAATTAGAATGACAAAATTTTGAAAAGTGACTAAAATCACTTGGGGAGGGGAAATTAAGTTTCCAAATGTTATATTATGTTCCTAAGGTGACTTAAGAGGCAAAAATGCACCCCCCATGCAAGTGTTTCTTACGTTTGAAGTTGCCCTCTCTAGGAAGTGTGCCCCCCTCTCCATGGGCCCTTCCCTCACTCATGTGACAAGTCAAAAACATGCAAATGGGGTCTCCCTTCACGCTTTTCCTATTTAAGGAGGCTTGCCGTCCTCATTTGGGTTAGAATCCCTCATGCTCTTGCCCTCTCTCTTGCTCTTGCTTCCTTTTTGCTCTCATTTTGGGCCATGCTTTGTGAATAAAATTCTTTGAAGGAAATCTTGTGTCTTTACTGCTCTATGGTGATTTGCTTCCATGCTTAATCGCTGCTCAAGTTTGGGGAGGCCAAAGAAACAAACTTCTTTGCTTTGGTGAGATTTGTGGTATTTTTGCCATAGATTTTGTGAGTTTTCATTTTTATAGTTAAGAACTTCATATTTTTCTTAGTTGAAGTTTATGATTTCTTGGCTCATCATATGAATCTCACCTTCTTTTTAGTTGTGTAGCAAAGATCTCTTAAGTTGCAGGTTGCTTGAATGATAGAGTGGGATTCCTCGGTGCCCCACCTCTTCAAACTTTGAAGAGCAAAGGACATTTTTCTCCATTTCTAATTTAAATTTTTACATATTTATTTTACCAGATTCACATTTTAAATTTTGTTTAACTACTTGCAATCTCAAATTCGTTGAAGCTAGTTACTTGCCATAAATTTTGTACATATTTTTTTACCAACACTCATGGTGCCCCAAAGTGATTTAGGGCATTTTTACCACTATTTTGCTTGCGGGTTTTTAGCAGGTTTGTGACAAAACAAGGGGAAACTCTATTGAATTTTAGTCACAAAAGGGTGCAAAGGCTACCCATAAGGAAGGACTTCAAAACCACTACCAAGAAGGGGTGAAATCCCACTTTTCCTACTTCTTTACTCTCATTTCTTTTGCCGAAATTTTTTCATTGTAACAAGTTCAAAAAAGTCTCTTGGACTTGACTTTTTATTTGTTTTTTTTTAAAGTTATATTTGAAGTTATTTTTCAGCCATCCCTTTCATGCAAAGGAGGTTGGGCTTGCCCACCCTTGCATTGCAAGTGAAGAGGGGGTAGGATTTGTTTTTTTTAGACAAAAGCGGTTATATTATATTGGGAGGTGCTGTGACCACCATAAAAAGGCTCCAAATTACAAAAAGCTCTCATGGTAGCGGCAACTGAAACCCATAAAACTTTAAAACCAGAGGAGACATAGGTGCCCTTGAGGTAGCGGCAAAGACATTTAAGCCAACAAAATGCCCTTGAAGTAGCGGCAACATAAACAGTCTGAGACCTTAAACTCATTTACAACAAAGTAACATACTAAGAAACTACCATAATGCAGAGTAACAGAGAAACGATAAGTATGCATAAAACTAGAAAGGCATGTACATGCAAAGCGGCGAGCCAGAGCAGACGACTGCTATCTGTCCGAGCTGGAGGACATACCATTACCGGACGCTTCATGTTTGACAAGTTTGAGAGCAAGCTTGTTCACCTTTATTTCCAGCTCGACTATCTGCCTGGTTAGCGAGTTTTCAGTCCGCTTTACCTTCCGCTTGAATTTCTTGCGAAGGAAGGCAAAATCCTTGTTCACATGTTCCAATCTCCTTCTGCCTTCATAATCAATAGCATTCACTTGAGTCTGTAACGATTTGAGATCATGTTTCAGTTCTCTCACCTTCGTCTCCACCGGATTTGGAATGACAGGCACCACCGCGGATGAGGACCCCGCTTCCATCCTAAGTATCAGCAAACTCTTAGTAGCGAGACGACAAAGCTCTTGGACAAATAGTACCGCATCCTGCGTGCTTCAGCACTTAGCATTCCACTCTTTTAAATCCATGAGACCCGGGGAGCTTGGCGTCACCTCAACTTCCAGTGCGCGAGAAATCATGAAACTGCTCAAGTGATCCAGATTCGATGCGACTCCTCTCACCTTCCCACCAGATATCATCAGAGTTTCATATGCGCGAATAGTAAATGCTACCATGATAACCTTCGATGCAACCATCTTCGAGAGTACTCCTGCTGAATTCGCCTCAAGTGAGAGGCCCAACTCCATGAAAACCATTAAACCAACGTATCCCCCCAACGCCAAACAATGATACTGCGTGAGGTCACTTGTCCTGCAAGCATTAAGACGCGGGACAGAGTTGTGATGAGGCAACTGTCTTCGCACCGGATGAAGATACAACCTAGGCTTAGCTTTGAACTGAAACTTCGCATGGCCATGTGAATTACACGGGCCACCTGTCCTTGCAGCCCGCCAGCACGAGGCAATCTGATGGGTTGGGACCCACAAAGGGAGAGCCCCTATTAAGCCCTCGGGCCTATGGGGGTGAGCAGAAAGAACCTCGGCCATTGAGAATAAGCTCCCCAGGGCTAAGGGAGGAGCCTTTGTTAGCCTCATGGTCTGCATTGGAGTTGTTTTCCCTTAACACTTGGAAGAAGTCGATTTTTTTGAAAGAGGAGGCTTGCGCCACGATCTTGTGAATAAGATGCCTCAGGCCCATATGATTAGGCATAAGGTTTTCAACTAGAGTGTAGATAACAAGTTTGGAATCTCCAATAACAGTTAACTCGAAGATTCCCATTGCCTTGGCTATCCTCAGTCCTTGCCATAAAGCCAAGGCTTCTGCCATATTGTTGGTGTCGATACCCAGCCCCCAAGCGAACTTGAAATCCATCGATCCATCCGGAGTGAAGAAAACTCCGCCCCCCTGTCGCCCCTAGAGGGGCTAGGATTTGTTACTTGATTTAATTCCATTACTTATTTTTCTATTGCTTGCCCCATCTCTTCTTTAGGTAGAGAGTTGTCTGGTTAGGATTGATTTTCATTTTCTTAAAGTTTTGCCATCCATTGCTAGCAAAGGAAGTTGGGCTTGCCCACCCTTCCATAGCAATTGAAGAAGCGCTAGAATAAATGATTTTCATATACGCTAGTTTAATTTTTGCCCCACCCATTCCATTCAGAAGATGGGTTGTGAGGCTAGTGTTAGTTTTGTTATTTTGCTTCAAGTTATTCTTTTGTGCCCACACCTTGCAAGTGAGTTGGATTTGCCATTCTTGCAATATCGTGCTGGATAGTATAGTTAAATCTCTTTGTTCTTTTTTTCTTTATTTCAAAGAAAATAACCATTGCCCCAAACTTTGCCCTGTATTCACTCTCCTTGCCGGTTGGTTCGACCCTAGGTGAGAAGAAAGGGAGAAGATTTGAGTTGGCTTGATTAATAGGCACCCAACTTTTATTTTGATAAGGAATTGAGAAAAGAAAGGTTGATCTTTGGAGCTAAAGGGATAGAGGCTGCTGGGAGCCTCATGGCACTTAGTGTCCTCCTTTTGAGGGCGCAACAATCTTTGGGATTGACTTGCAGAGCTAGAAGGGAATCTTGTGTTCTCTTGTTGAGCACCCATCGATATCTCTCAAATCAAAAGAGATAAGTGTCTGGGGTAGTCACACTAGCTAGGATTTACAAGTTTGGTTCACACATTAATTCCCTGAGTTCAAGTGAGACCTAAAATGAACTAAAATTTACAGGACCACTTGCAAAACATTGCTCTCTCATTTCATTCTCACATTTACTTTCAAAGCTCTTTTCAATTCAAGCTCTTTACTTTTTGAAAAAAGTTACTTTTAAGTTCAATTTTATTTTGTGCAAGTCGAGTTATTTTAATGAGTAGGTTATTACATTGAATGTTCTAAAGATTTAGGATTCATTTCATTACAAATTCTTAGTCTATCTAGTGTTTTATTTTGACAAGCATTGGTTTATTGACTCCATTTAAGCCCAATAGATAAGGCACTAGTATAGTCATTGCTTTCATTCTTTAAAACATTATTTAGTTGAGTTTCAAGTTGGTTTGATTGTCATCAATTTATTTGTTGCATATTGCATGATTGCTTGTCATATAAATAATAAACTTAACTCCCAATTAAAACCTTTGAGAAACTTAGTAAGTTGGGACTACCCCCCTTGACCTTTTGGGAGTTGGGTGTAAACGGAGGAGTTAGGAATCGAGGTGACATTGGGTTCTAAACTGATAGTTGCCGTCAAGAACACACCTAATGGTTGGGAGACTTTTCTGCGGTGAAGTGTGTTTTAGGCGGCAACAAGGTTCAAAGACTTGAAGGATTGGAGAGTAAAGAAGGAAGACTATTGGAAAATAGGGATGCAAAATTGAGAATGAAGAGCAGAGATGTTTGGTTGGAGAAGGAGATGAAAAGATGAAGTTCTTTCAACAATTTGCAAATCATTTGAAGAGCATTAATACCATTTGGGAATTATAGAATAATGATGCTAAGTTGCTAACAAAGTAAGTGGCTTCAAAGACCTTGTTGGTATGGGTGTAATTCATTTTTAGTTTGCTTACCCAATCCAGCAAGAGTAAGTCTTGCTGAGATTGTTAAATTAGCTTATTTTTCACTAAGTTTTGTGATTAAGGAAGTCAATCAAAGTTGTATGTTCATGACCCTAACCATGTAATTGTTTAGGCTGCGATATAGGTGGAACCAAAGGGAGAGTTCCAACCGGAACCTCTGTGTATAATAGATAGGAAGAAATAATGCTTCGAAATTGAGTAATCGCCTAGGTAAAGGTGCATGGAAACATTTTGCACCTAAGGAAGCTACTTGCAGAATGGAACATGCTATGAGGGAAGCATGCCCATTTCTATTCAATATTTAAAAGTTCACTGAAAGAGAAACATCGAGGACGGTGTTATTTTAAGGGGAAGGGGATGCAATACGCCGAGGTATTATATTTAAAATTTGTAGTGTTATTTAGTTTTTTCTTTTTTAACAGAAACTAAAAGAAGAGTAGTATTAAACAGGTTGTGCACAACCATTCATTACAAAAAAATTGCTGCTGAAGTATTCTTGCAGCTTAGAGAAAAAAGAAACAAAACTAGGCCAGAAGATAGACCTTACTATGGCACAAAAGGTTCTTATATTTTGAATAATTACAGAGCTAGTATATACTCGAACAAACTGCTGATTAAGGAAGATACAAAAAAACATAGTCTGTAAGGAGACGCATTAAGGATTGCCTGGGTGCCCCACGGGCTGAATGATAGATTCGTCTTCTATATTCTGGATTGCTCCTGCTGGGTTCTCATGAACTTGGCTTTCTTGATTCATCTTCACCAAGCTCTGCATATTCTCCGTAATGCGGTCGACTTTTCCCATGATTTCCTTCAGATCCATTTCATTATCGTCTATTCTGGCATCGAGATTGCTAATCTGATAAGAGGTGTAGCTCACTACATCAACAAGGTTTTTTATCTTTTTAGCGGTCTCTCTATTGTCCATAATCCCTATGGCCACCATTTCATACAAACGCCGAATGTTCACCTTCAAATCTACAAGACCTTCATTTTCCCCTACGCGATCCATTTCCCGAATTTGGTGAAAACCTTGACCAAGACTGTGGCTGTGAAGGCTTAGGCTTGACAGCTGATTGAGCACCAAGCTAGACGAAACGAAAACTTGTCCACTACAGAGACTGCAACACCGGCTTCTAGAAGACAAATTATAGAGAACAAAACTGAGAATGAAAAATTCTTGCTATAGGTTGTTAGAATCCCTTGGATTTCGACAATAAAGAGTTCCTATCGATTCTGTCTCCCAGCCAGTGCAGTTACAACCAAGGGTCAAAGTATTACCTTCAAGGAGGAGTTGCTTGAAGGGGAAATTCGTCACAGAGCCTGAAGCTGAATGCCAAAATGAGCCAGGGACGCCGCGAGAAGGACATAAACAATACAGGAAGGCCGCCAACGCTAATCTCTCTTTCACGAAGCCCCTTAACACAGGCAAAGCTTCCCAAGGAAAAACTTGCGAAGAACCAAGCTGAGGGGGAGAACTTTCTTCATAACCGGACCTGTCAACTAATGTGTTTTCCTCCGGAGCAGCAGCATGAAGATTAACATCGAAGTGATTATCAAGGAGGGCGAAGGGGCAAAATGAAGCTTCCAGACGAAGCCATGGTACTCTGTTGAGGCTGACGAGAAGCATGCCGACTGAGCCCATAATTAAGCTTGAGGGGATGGCGAGTTAAGGCAGGAGGATGCGTGGAGGAGCTGGGAGGCCACGTGTTTCCTAAACAAAAAACAAACATTTGACCATAATCCAAGCAGAGGGGTGAGGTGAAACTTAGGATAGGAAAAATAAAAGTTGGAGTGTGCATTTTGACATTAGGGAATAGGTTTGATGACAATGTCAAGGTCATTTATGCTAATGTGACCTTGTGGGAGTGAGGCCCCTTGATTAGCCAGAGCGTCCGTGAGAACGTTGTTTGCTCGGAGGATGTGAAAAAACTCGACTCGACTGGAGAGAAGAGGAGTAATTCTGTCATACAACCTTCTGCAATTTATGGATTCCGTGGGATACCCATGGATCATTTTGTAAATGACTTGTCTCAAGTCACCGAAGACTGCAAGCTTGGGGATAGTTATTGCGTCTATAAGTTCAAGGTCCTGCAAGAGAGCCATCCATTCTGCTTCATTGTTCGTCTTATGGCCCAACCCCCAAGCGAAGTTTTTTTTGGTTTGTCCTTCGGGATCCAGTAAGATCCCCCCCGCACTTGCCACCCTTGTTGCAGTGTTATTTAGTTACTAGTATGTTAATTGTGATTTAATTTAGACTCGGTTATGAACTACCAAGAGATTTTATTAATTTTGACATTAATGATTGTAAATAACAATTTTTGATTATGTAAATAAATTGGTTCTCTTGTTGAGCACCCAACAATCTCTCTCAAATCGAAAGAGATAAGTGTCTGGGGTAGTCACACTAGCTAGGATTTACAAGTTTGGTAAACACATTAATTCCCCTAAGATCAAGTGAGACCTAAAATGAACTAAAATTTACAGGACCACTTGCAAAACATTGCTCTCTCATTTCATTCTCACATTTACTTTCAAAGCTCTTTTCAATTCAAGCTCTTTACTTGAAACAAGTTACTTTTAATTCAATTTTATTTTGTGCAAGTCGAGTTATTTTAATGAGTAGGTTATTACATTGAATGTTCTAAAGATTTAGGATTCATTTCATTACAAATTCTTAGTCTATCTAGTGGTTTATTTTGACAAGCATTGGTTTATTGACTCCATTTAAGCCCAATAGATAAGGCACTAGTATAGTCATTGCTTTCACTCTTTAAAACATTATTTAGTTGAGTTTCAAGTTGGTTTGATTGTCATCAATTTATTTGTTGCATATTGCATGATTGCTTGTCATATAAATAATAAATTTAACTCCCAATTAAAACCTTTGAGAAACTTAGTAAGTAGGGACTACCCCCTTGACCTTTTGGGAGTTGGGTCTAAACAGAGGAGTTAGGAATTGAGGTGACATTGGGCTCTAAACTGATAGTTGCCCTCAAGAACACACCTAGCTGTTGGGAGACTTTTCTGCGGTTAAGTGTGTTTTAGGCGGCAACAAGGTTCAAAGACTTGAAGGATTGGAGAGTAAAAAAGGAAGACTATTGGAAAATAGGGATGCAAAATTGAGAATGAAGAGCAGAGATGTTTGGTTGGAGAAGGAGATGAAAAGACGAAGTTCTTTCAACAATTTGCAAATCATAGGAAGAGCATTAATACCATTTGGGAATTATAGAATAATGATGCTAAGTTGCTAACAAAGTAAGTGGCTTCAAAGACATTGTTGGTATGGGTGTAAATCATTTTTAGTTTGCTTACCCAAATCCAGCGAGAGTAAGTCTTGCTGAGATTGTTAAATTAGCTTAATTTTCACTAAGTTTTGTGTATAAGGAAGTCAATCAAAGTTGTATGTTCATGACCCTACCATGTAATTGTTTAGGCTGTGATATAGGTGGAACCAGAGGGAGAGTTCCAACCAGAACCTCTGTGTATAATAGACATGAAGAAATAATGCTTCAAAATTGAGTAATCGCCCAGGTAAAGGTGGATGGAAACATTTTGCACCTAAGGAAGCTACTTGGGGGATGGAACATGCTATGAGGGAAGCATATCCATTTCTATTCCATATTTAAAAGTTCACTGAAAGAGAAACACCGAGGACGGTGTTATTTTAAGGGGAAGGGGATGCAATACGCCGAGGTATTATATTTAAAATTTGCAGTGTTATTTAGTTACTAGTATGTTAATTGTGATTTAATTTAGACTTGGTTATGAACTAACAAGAGATTTTATTAATTTTGACATTAATGATTGTAAATAACAGGTTTTGATTATGTAAATAAATTGGTCAGAATTGCATAAACTGACTAGGCAGGTTTCCACTAAAAGATCATGATATTACAAAAGGGAAAAATAAATCTTATGGTGTGGGATGTCAAACAATTATTTTTCCTTATCACTAAAGTAGTTGAAACCTTCTCTCCAAAAATTTAGCAAATTAGCCCAGATTCCACAAATGTAGTGATAGGTGTCACTTGGTTTGTTGGATGAAAAAGAAACCAAGGAGGACACTTTTGGGCACAAAAAATGAATTTGACAGGGAGATTGGGGGTTGTTGGAGATATAGGAATGAAAAAACATATAAACAGTTAGAGACTTGGAGCCAAGCATTTTCAGCCAGAAAATACAACATATGCTTAAATAGTAAGTGGCTAATTACCTGGAAAAAGGTCCAATCAAACTGATGGGATATTGAACTATGTAATACTGAAGAGCACCTGTTGGTGTTGTATGAGGTAGGTATTGGGAGTGAAAGCAGTTTTAAATACTGATGAAAGAACCTGAGCTGGCTCTGACCAGAATAAAATGCTCTCTATGAAAACCTTGAAAAGCACCAGGAGGTGTTAGGTGGGCAGGTAATGTGAGTAGTTCTGGTTGGAAGAATTACATTGCAAACACTACTGTAACTCTTGGAATACTTGTAAACCCTAAGTTTACTTTCCTAGTCATATCATGAATCAGCCAGACGGTGGCTTCTGATGCAAAACAACTATAGTTTTCCTCTGGAATGTCTATGGTTGGATGGTACGCGGACCTACCCTGTTCAGCTGTTTGGAGAAAATTTCAAATAAGTTATTTTAAACTCGCACAGTTCTGTGTTTTCAAGTATAAGTTATGTATTATTTATTTGTTGTGCAGAAAGAAAAACAATATATTTAACATTACTTTAAAGTTTTAACAAATCTCTTATTTTTTAACTAGCTTTTCATGAAAGTAAGAAAAGAGAAATGAAAAAGAATAAGCTTATTTTGGTAACTGTTTATTGATGTACACTTGAATTTTTATTGTACAATTATAGGAAAGAAAGAATTAGAGTTTGAGATTTTAAATAACTTTTTCTTCAAACAATAATCACTCTGGTTCAAACATAGAATAACTAAACTACAATAATCTGACGTCTGTTTCTTTAAAATAATTTTATTACATTTTTTTGTAGAGTAAAAGCACTGAAATCATAACATGGGAAAATTATAACTTCATTACAGTAATTCTGTTGTAACTACAATAAATCGAGTCAATAGTCCAAACACAAAAAGATTGATATTATACATTTTGTAAATTGTATATGAATATATATAATAAAAAACCATAAACACTTCAAAGTTATGGGTTTATATAGCGCAGGGAAATGGAACAGAATAATTCCAACTATATAGGGAGCCATTTCCCATGATTCAACCTAGGATTTCTGGAGTAAAAGACAATGAACGACGCCAAGTCCTAAACCTGGGCCTGTCAAATTTGGAGTAAAACTTATTCCCTTTTTCATCTGGGCCAAGGTTGCGAGGTCGACCTGGTATTGTATAATAGAGATAGAGTGGTGAAAATGCCGAGAAGAATTCTTCTAGAATTAATTTCTCATCCAAGTCAGGGCAAAACCCTACACATTAGAGTAAAACTAAAAACTCTAGTTAATATTACTAAAACTCCTACATTAAAAAATAAAATAAAATAAAATGAAAGGTAGTTACTTGGTGAAGGAAAAGTGACAGTCGACCATAAGCAAACCCACATGGAAAACAGAATGAAAATTAGAATAACTTAAGGCCAGAAATAACAGAGAAAAACAATGAAACTAATGAAGTTAGCCCATAATTTCTTACCTTGGCCATGGAGGAAAGCCAAAGGTTCTGTAACAAGATAGGGTTAAGACATTTAGTCAATCTCTAAACAAAGGCTACTGTCAAGTGTTAGGACCAAACTCGTTTTTTTCCATTAACAAATTTAAACCCTGAATCCACGTGAATTCACCAATGGGAACACTGTTTTGACCTGGGGGTACAAACCCTGGTCCGAAATTAAAATATGAAATATTCTTTCTTATTTTCAAACAGAAAAAAAAATTACATGGACCAAAAACTCTGTAAACACTATGGAAATTCCTCCCCGGATATGTTTCTTTTTCACTCAGAAATGCAGTTGGAGTCTAGCTGTGACCGAGACTCGGCTTACGTAACACAAATAAGTAAATTTAAGCATAAATCTGAGGAAACAAAGAGTTCTGGAAATTAAAAACTTTGATCTAATGTCAGACCTGATAATCTTACTCCATGTCAATGAACTCAGTGACATAAGGGTTAGACTTCTGTAATGGAGAGTAAAAAGAGTATAACTTACCACAGTTTATGAGCAGGCAGGCAAACAGATCCATATGCCGTTCCTATAACTGAGAAAGCTACTGTTTGAAACCTTTGTTTCTATCATGCAAACCAGGGTCGAATGCAAACCGACTGTTTCCCAAAAACACACAATGAAAACTCACAACACCTAGACAAGGCATATGGTAGTAATCCGACAAAGTCCAAAACCAGGGGTGGATTTCCATACCCTTGAATGGATCATCTTTCAAGGACTGACAAGACAGGTACCGTTCGTACACCTGTCCATACTCTTTGTTCATTGATCAATAACTTTCATAAACTCCAGAAATTTGTATAACATGGAAATTGAACTATACAGCAAAGTTTCCATTGCTTAGTTTTGAAATACGATGCTTGAGTATGTGTAACTGTGGAGTATATGATTATGAGTGGGTAGAATATCATGGTAGTTGGGGACGTTCACATTATATATAATAGTTTTTTATTAGGTTTAGTTTAGTAAATAGTTATTAGGTTTTAAACATATGCATACATTTTCAAGATAAAGATAGAATGCTTAAAACCTTGTATAATGTGATCACTCCTAAGATCTATAACAAGGTTAAAACAAAGTGAAGACCTGTATTATTAACAAGAAATAATACTATCGCTTTAATGAAAGAACATTCACCAACATCCTTACGATTATATAATTGTAAATGTTCGAAATACACAACCCAACTAAGATATTACATCTAGACTCATAAAGGTCTATGTTACATAATCACCAACAGGAGTATGCACCATAGCTTCCATTCTTAGGTAAGTATACATGTGAAGAAAAACACTTGTAATGATAACAAGTCATAAGAATGTTATGTTTTAACTTTTAGTAAACATGTATCTCCATAAAAAATTTTAGTATCATATTCTATTATTCATTCCATGCAAATTTTGGGTATATTACAGTTTCTTAACGTCTATTATGTGGCTACAGGTATGGGGTTTAATGTGCAGAAATCAACCATCAGTTTCAATGTTTTAAGTGAAGAGATTGTAGCACATTTGAAAGCTATTTTTCCATTCAGACATTTTGATATTCAAGAGGGTTTCAAATACGTAGGATTTATTCTCAAACCCAGTGGCTACATAAAGGGTGACAGGGGATGGTTGTTGGGCATTGGGGAATGATTAACCCTGGTCAAGGCAGTGCTGGAAGTGATACCGGTGTGCTTGCATTCGCTAGCTTGCATTTTGAAAGGTGTTCTAGAAAAGATTCCAAAGCTTTGTATGAATTTCTTATGAGGCGGTAAAGGAGAATGTAGTGGTATTCCCTGGACCAGATGTCAGTCTATAGCTCTTTCAAAAGTAAGGAGGTATTTGGATTGAAACAAATCCATATTATTGGGAAGTCCCTAGTAGCAAAGAACCTCTGGAATCTCTTTTCAAAAGAGAGCCTTTGGAAATCCATAATTTTTAAGAAATATACAGCTCTTTCTTTTTTGTTGGATTTGATATGGATTATCAGAAAAGTATTAAGAGCATTTTCAATCACTGGAAAGCTATGGTACCAGCTTTCCTTATTATTGGTAACTTTCTCTCTTGTAAGGTTGGTAATGGGTAGAGTGTAAGGATTAGATCATAGCTTATTATGGGACTTGGGAACACACATCTAAATCTGAATTTAATAAATCATCTCCATGAAAAAGGGATTTTTACTTGACGTCAGATTGTGGGTCCAAATGCTACAAATGTGTGGCAACAGGGTTGGAAAATAACTGAGTGTATTTAACTAGATGAGGCTTGGATAGATAGTTGGCAGTTGTACCTGAGCGAGCTGCAAATAATTCATGTTAGAATAAGGGATGCTGAGGACTCTTTATGGTGGGCAAAAACTAGTCAGAGGAATGTATACTTCTAAGTTTGGATATGAAGTATTCATCAAATCTGCCAGTCAAGAAGATGTGTGGTGGTGGTCTAAATTCCGGGAATAAAGTCTTCCAAGAAAGCCGGAATCTTCCTCTGGCTAGTACTGAGAAACAATATCCTAATTTGGGAGGGTTGCAGAAGGGAGGAAGAAAGGGTCCTAACATGTGTATGTTATGTATGGGAGTTCCTGAAAACAATTTCACATTTAGTTATATGTTGGTCTTATGCTTAACATCTATGGAAAGATATTAAAAAGCTAACTGCAATATAACATGTCTGGAGGGGCTCTTCAGTGGAGGAATACATTTGATCCTGGTTTCAGAAAGGAATTAAAAGAATTTAGAAAGATATTAAAAAGCTGACTGAAAGATATTAAAAATCTGACTGCAATAGAACTTGTCTGGAGGGGACCTTCCGTGGAGGAAAGCATTCGATCCTGATTTCAAAAAGGAATTGAAAGAATTTAGAGCATGACCTTGTCTCATCTTATAGGGTATCTCGCTGTCATGAAATGCACAGGTGTTTGAAGGTAAACAAATTCCCACATTTCGTATATAATCAGGTTGACAAAGGTAAGACATCCAAGGCAGGTTGGTAAGTTATTTATTGACCAATCCCTTCCTTGGGGTTTATTTGATGGTGCAAGGAAAGGACAAAATGACTTCAGCAGTCCAGGTAGTGATCTATATCTGTCTAGTGAGTACTTCAATAATTTCAAGGCTGCTCTGGGAGTTGGATTAAACAATTATGCTGAAATGATGGCCCCTCATGCAATGCAGGTGGTGTTCTATATTTTTCTAATGATCATTTCATTAATTTTAAGGCTGGTTTGGGAGTTAGATCATCATCAATCAATTAAGCCGAAATGACGTTTCTTCATAATTTAGCAAAAGTTGTTATGGATAAAGGGGTTATGAGATTGCAGATATTTGGGGACTCCATGGTTATAAACTGAATGAATGGATAGATGTAAATCCACTGTGTTCTGCTGGAAGATTTGGCAAGGCAGCTTAAGGATGCATCATTCACGTTTGAATTAATTTCTTACACATTTATTTCGTGAACATAACATGTTGGCAGATGCTCTTTCCAAAGATGTACAACAGTTGTAGCTGGAATCACTATGCTAAAAGAGTCGAATAATATGTCAAGGTCCTCTGTTTTTTATTTGATACTTAGTATATTGAGACATCTCTCCCTGTTTTTGTTTTACCAAATGTAATGTTTTAATATTGGACAGCCCTGAGACTTCAATTCTTGTTGAGGTCTATATTTGGAAGTATGGTATTGAGGAGGACTGCAGGGTGAGAACCCGTCATTTTGATATGGTTTCTTTTGGTCCAAATGTATACAGGGATAAAGATGAGAGACCTCTTCTTTGATCTATTTATATACTCGTGCTAAGAGCACTCAAAGAGTGTGAATCTATGATTTCCATTCTTTCTTTTGAATAGAAAGAATGATTTTTCCCGTGGAGAAAAGGAACTTCTTCTATTGTTATGCATACATTAACATATCTATCGACCGAGTAGGGGATTACCATGACAAAGGAGACCCCAAAAATTATTGCAGTGCATAGATCCATGTTAACCCAAACTCTATTAAGCACCGAGAGGTATTAAAAAACCCTTAGGTGCAACACCTCTTTGTGCTTAATAGATTGAGGGTTAACGGGAATCTGTGCTCGTTTATTTTTTAACATTATGGTAATTAAAAGAAAGTAGAGTGGAGATCTTGGTTTTTTCATTTGATTTAACTAGTGTTACACAGATGATGTGACACAAGTAACTTTACACATGACGTGACTAAAGTGACTTGGCACTCTGACATGACACAGTCTCTCGCTCGCCAAACTGTGGGAGCAACTTGTTCTCTTGATGCATTTAAACGATTTAAAGACTCTTTTCTGTGGTTTATTGTTATGTGGAATGAGAATGGGAAATGAAAAAAAAGACCTGCCCTTTAATTTTTGTAACAAGTTTCTCCTTGGTTAATATACAATTGTGGAGATTCATTGCAAGGCCTGTTTTAGTGGAGAAATTAACAAAATTTGGCTAGCAATTTTGTTCCAGGGAAAATAAGATTCTTGATTGATTCTGTGCAATATTAGGTGTTTAGTTAATGTTTGCAAAGACAATTCATTACAGAAATGACCAATTCCCAATAATCAGCTGGCATTGTTAAAAGAAAAGCTACTGAAATCCCTTTGGTCGTTCTTCTTACAATGAATTCAAGCAGTAATTTCTATTCCTATATATAAACATACTATCTTGTATTTTTGTACGTGAAATGCTCCAACTTTAATTGGCTTATTGTTTAGCTTATTTCATCTCATATCTCCTGTATTTGCTAGCTATGGTGCTCTGTGATATAGATCTGCATATTCTTTGTTTCATTCTGTGCATGTGTTATTTTGTCTTTTGCATCTGGGTTGTAGTTGGTCTATCCTACTAACACACTACCAAAATTATCAATCATATCCGAGCATTGTTTTTTTATTTGTCAGTGCAAGTTTAGTAGGTTCATTTCAGAGCTGCAAGTAAATTTAGTACTTGAAGCTGAGACGAATGCAGCATGAGTGGTAAGGCAGTGGCCTTTGCAATCTAGGTATGTGCGTGTGTTTAAAAGATAGATCTGCAGAATCTGTGTTTGCCTTCTGTGCATGTTGTGTTATTTCGTCTTTTGCATATAGTTTGTAGTGGGTCTATCCTACTAATAAATTAAGAAGATTATTAGTCATATCTGTGTGTTGTTTGGTGGGTTCATCTTAGAGCTGCAAGTAAAGTTTGAACATGAAGCTGAGATGAATTCTAGAGTGTAATATTTAAAAAATAGATCAAGTTTTACTTGCTACTATTTGGCAGCTATGCTGCTTACCATACTGGCCAGCTAATACCCTAGATAGACGAAACATAAAGCAATAATTTAAACAAAAGATCACAACTTGTTACTAGCACTATTTATAGACTCCATATAGACTGAAAAACCTGTGGGTTTTGCTTGTTTATCCATTGGCCTTTGTGCTTGTTGTCACAAATACTAGCACCCTAATTGCAAGGACTAAAAATGTTCTAGACAAGTGCAACTATGGAAGTAATACGACTATCATCTACTATTACTATCCTTCTCTTATAGTTACTTGGATGAATCACTAAGGGGGGAATTCTTTATAAGCAACCGAGTGTCAAGATATAAGGTAAATTACTTAGATTGTTGGTGGATGATAGCCCAACCATTAACCATTAACCATTGATTACAGGTAGAAGATAACCATTTAACGAAAGTAACCAAAACGTTTTTTAGAAAGTTGTATCTTGGACAAGTGTTCACCTTGGTGGCTTGTGTCTAGCAAAAGGGGAAGTGTCCAAATGAGACCCTTTAGACATGAACTTTATGAGATATAAAATTAATTTCAGTTTATGAGATATACAGTGACTTAAATTAATTTTATCTCAACCATGGATTTAGATGTCCCAAGATCAAATCTTAGCCATTGGATCTTTCAGTTAGGTTATTTCTTACCTAATGAACAAAAGGCCAGGGAAGAACAAAAGATAGATTCATTCATTATTTTAATTTTTTTTCATGAGAGCATTGGAGAAGGGGAATCAAGAAGACAAGATAGAATGTGAGAGTATGCATTCCCAAGCAGTTCGTATTGCAGGAAGAAGTGGGCACGATTTTCAAGGTTGTTAGCATAGAAATCGAGGAGCAACAAACCACATTAAATGAGGTTGCATAGGCATTAGTTGTAGGAGTTTGCACAATTGGAGAGAAGTCTGTATTGTTGCTGAAGGGGAATCATCATTTGCTGAAACATTAGCATATGTAACATGGGGCTTGAGCATCATCATTTGCAACATGGAACTGGATCATCACCTGCAGCATGGCGCTGGAGCATCATCATCATTTGGGTTAACATAGAATTGCTGGAACATCATCATCATCATCTTCAGTACATAGTTGGAGTATAAACATCTTCAATATAAAAACTGATACATTACTAACAACGGCATCACGAGGATGGCTCATCAGCATAAAGCTGGAATAACAACAACGACGACAACACGAGGCTTACTCATCAACATAAGGCTAGAATAACAACAACGACAACACGAGGCTGGCTCATCATCAGAAAGCTGGAATAACAACAACATCGACAACACGAGGCTCACTCAACAGCATAAGGATGGAATAACAACATCGACAACACGAGGCTGGCTCATCAACATAAGCTTAAATAGCAACAATGACAGTACGAGGCTGACTCATAAACATAAAGATGGAACAACAACAACATGTGATAGGCATAACAAGATCATTATCAACAGGTCAAGGATGGAGTAACATCATTTATGGCAGGTGTAACAACAACCAACATGATCCTTCCTTTCGGAATTACGAGATCATGTACAACACATCTATGGTACTCGAATGATCCTTCTTTCGGAATTACGTGATCAAGTCTTTGTGGAGCTACCAATACTGATTACAACTAACACATACATACACAAGACGATCATTCCTTTAAGAATTACGGGATCAAGTCCACCACTAACATCTTGGACGATCCTTCCTTTCGGAATTACGGGATCAAGTCCACCACTAACATCTTGGACGATCCTTCCTTTCAGAATTACGGGATTAAGTGCACTAACATCTTGGACGATCCTTCCTTTCGGATTACGGGATCAACCACCACTAACATCCCCGACGATCCTTCCTTTCGGAATTATAGGATCAAGTCCACCACTAACATCCTAGACTTTCTTTCGGAATCACGGGATCAAGTCCACTAATCCATGGGCCATAAATCTGCCTTTGTATTTCTCGATACTTCCATCAGCTGTATGCTTTATCTTGTAGATCCATTTGGAAGATGCCACACTTTCACCTTTTGGTTTGGTAACTATTTCCCACACATCATTCTTCATTTTGGTTTGGTATTCTTCTGTCATGGCTTCTATCCATTATTTGTTTTGAACAACTGCTTCAAAACAAGTAGGTTCTTTGTCTACACGATTACACATGAAAGCCACATAACTAGGAAATGGTTCTGGTTTCTTGCTCTGCCTTGTGGAGCTTTCTGGAGCACCATACCTTTCTGCTTCTTGAATAATCTCACAAGCCCAAGCTAGCTTTCTCTTGTGAGAGATATTCATGTGGGAAGGTTCTTTGGGCTCCAACATATCATGTTATTTCAGAATCTCATCATCAGGAGAAGGTGCAACTTCTTTCATTGGTTTTGCAGTTATGGGAGCTACTACTTTATGTGTTTTTTCAGGATGACACTTTCTCGACTTCTTGAGAGCTGCATCTTCATCAAAGGTTACATCCTTTACATGATCAATCCTTAGGTTTGGTAGAACTATTATTACCTTGCTCACATGTGGTAGGGCTTTGTAGTTTATGTGAGCAAGCCTTCTATGCCATAGTTCACATGGACTTGTAGTATCATGAATCAAGGCTACTTCTGAGTGACCTTTCGGTTTATACATGCCATCTTCTTCTCTCCTAATGACATACATCTTCTAGAGAACATATTGTTCAACTTCTTCTTTTGCTGACTTCTTGGGAGGCTCTTCTTATTCGGTTAAGTGAGCATGATGTCTTTTGTTATTCTTCCTCTTATATTCTTCTTTCTTTGTTAGACAATTTCTAGCAACGTTTCTTATCTTATCACAATGGTAACATTGTTAAGAGGATATATCTTTCTGGTTGTAATCTCTCGTTTTCTTCTTTTGAAAGGAGGATAAGACCCCTTATGAGTTTTCTTCTTGAAATGATGTTTTACTTTTCTTCTTCTGGTATGAGTAGCTAGAGCATGGTGATCATCTCTAAGTAGTGCTTCTCGGTTAGCTACTCTAGCTTCCTCTTGAACACATTCTACCCATAGTACATCAAATTTTAGGCTTTCCTTCCTTGCACAGATTGTCTGGATGAAGGAGTCCCATGGTCTAGTAAGACCATTGAGAGCAATCATTACTAGTTCAATTTCATGAATCTTGTCTTCAGTTGCTTCTAGTTGTTCTTTGAATTGAGAGACCCTTGTGAAGTATTCGTGGATAGATTCACCCTTGCTCATCTTTGTACTTTTGAGTTGGGCTCTTAACTTCATCTTTCGGTTGATCTTTCTTCCTTCATACATTCCTGATAGGGCATCAAACATCTCCTTAGGTGTATCCTTGGAGGATACTTGAAGAATCAAGTGATCCTTGATAGAATCTGTTATGATGCTCTTGTCTTTAATCATGTCTTTCTTGTACTTTTCCTTTGCTTCATCTTCTTCGGGCTCCGACACGACTTCCTAGATAAACTTTGCAAGATCATTCTCTTCTAAAATGAGCCCTATTTTGTATTTCCAAGCACAAAAGTTTTTTATGCCTTCCAACTTGTCATCAAGCTTAGTGGTTGGAGACATCTTTTCCCGAAGAAAAGAAAATGACAAAAATTGAAATTTCTCAGAAACGAAAACTGTACTCACCAAAAGATGCGCTTGACTGAGGTGAGTATGTTGATACAACCAATTTCTAACGAATCCAAATTCATTTCCTTGAAACTGGACTTGCAAGATTCTGGATAGCAGTTTCTGGTTTTCTGGTTCTAAGCCAAACTAGGGCTTGAATTTTCGGAAGATCTGCCCACTGAAAAACTTCGATCTTAGTGCCAAAAGATGCGCCTAGGAGGGGCACACTTCCCTATGCCACTTGCACCCAAAAATTCCACGAGTAGAAAACCCTATTTTTCTTGTCCAGAGAAGGAGAGACATTTACCCTATGAAAGTTGCTCTTTTCAGGTTATCTCTAAATTCCATGTTAAGTTTTCTATGTTGTCACAGCGTAAGTCCTAACTTGATAAGAATTTAATACATTTTCACAATAAAAACATAAATAGGATCATTGAAAGAAACACAATCACAAGATACACAACAATTTACCCTGGGAAACCCTAAAGGAAAACCCAACAAAAACTTCCTCAATATAGATTACCAGAATGCAATGACCAAAAAACAAAGTCTAACAGAGAGAGAGACCAAACTCCAAACATAAGAGCCAAAACATCGAAGACACTAGTCTTCCCTATTTATACTAATGTCCCCAACTGACATTTTCCCTAATTGGGATGACTTGTCTAACTGACAGAGCTGACTTACCTAGGAAATCTCACAATAATAATTATATTCTTATTTTATGGGTACTATTGACCCGACTTGAAACATAGGGTTTACATCATGATTTTTACATGGCCTTTTACATCAGTGACATCTCCTGAAGGAGGAATAATAATAATGTAAAGTACAAGTAGAAAATTCTTCAAAGTTACATTTACTCAACAAGTTCAAGTAATAAGACATTCAGTTAAAGATAATTATGGAAGGAAGGGCACATATATTGTGCATGGTGGAGAATCCTAGGTGCCAACTTGGCACTGGTGATGGTAGTGCGCTAATGTTTACATGGAGGGAGTTTAATGCTCCTAGTTGATGCTCCCATTTTTTTGTCCGCTATGTTGATGTTCTCAAGAGCATTCTTGAGCTTTCTATTCGTTACCTTCTGCATGTTAGGTGTTTTGTCTTGTTATGAAAGTGTTGGGCACTTGGCAAGTTCATTACAATGTTGTGGTGGATCTCTCTTCTCTACTGCGGAGTTGATATATCTTATCGAGCAATATGCTAATGTGTTGTAAATCATTCCCTGCAATCTATCTATCATACTTAAAGAATTACTGGGTTTTTCATCCTCTGTATTTGGAGGGTTTTCCCAAGGTATATCTTGTAATATACTAAACGTATATTACATTTTTTAATAAATTATTAATGATTAGTTTAGGGATTAATTATCTAATTATTAAGATGTTGTGTCTCCTAATGAGAAGACACAACTATTCGACTTATGGTCATATAAAACATTTGACTATTGCATTGTAAAAATCATCAATTCAATTATAAAAATATATTTATTTATCTAATAAGATAAATATGTAAGGTGTTACATTACAAGTGGTATCAGAGCTTTAGGGTCGGCTCTTTGTGCACTCATATTCTTCCTTGAGCAAATCATTCTCACTTTTTCATTCTACATTTTTTCCTCATAACTTACACTCTCCTTTCCATTGCCTTCATTTTCTCACTCATTCCTACGTTTCCCCTCATCACTCACTTCCTCGCTCCCTCCACCAAAGAGTAACTTTGCTCTTGACCTGTGGTAAAAAAAACCCATGGTTTTATTTTCTAATTTTCCCATCTCCAATCTTTCTTCGCAAATATCTCCCATCTCCATATTCCCATCCAAAGCGATATAAATATTAGAAAAAATATTATTATTATTGATAATAATTATTTTAATATGATAATCCTCCACCTAAAAGAAAAACCTATATAATAATAATATCATTATTATAATAATATTATTATTATAATTTTAAAACCATAAATTCATCCCTACCATTGCACCTTGTTCATCTGTTACCATTTACTCCTCTTCCATACCATTACTCTCTTCCTTAAACCCTAAATCCCATTATTTTCAAAAAAAATATAATAGTAAAATTATTATTATAATAATAATAATTATTATAACATTTCAAAATCTCAAAAAAACTATATATATAGTTTATAAAAACAACAACAACAACAACAATAATATTAATTAATTAATTATTATTATTATTCAATTTTTTTTCGAAAATAGAAATGTTGTCATCACTGGATATATTTTTTGAAGGAATTGAGAAAGTAAACAAAAAGTGGGAAAAGTATGAAAAAGACTTTAAAATTTTGAAGGAAATGATAATTTTTTTTAAAGCAAGAATGTGAAACAGAAAACGAAAATGAAAATACACAAAAAATCAACCAAGAAGAAACGAGTGACACAATTGGAATCAATGATGAATTTGTAGTAAGATTAGACCTCGAATAATGTTTTGTTCAAACCGAGCTAATGTTCAGAGAAAATGATGAAGCAACCTATGAAGAGGAAGCAACTACAATATCTCACTTCTCAAAGGAGGGAAAACAAGAAACTACTATGACACCTACGATAGCATAAGCGGTTACGCCCTCTAAATTTCCAAATAAGGAAGAGCTGGGAACTGATTTTCCACCCACGACAGAAGATGGAGTCAAGGAAGAATTTGTAGCAAGATCAGATCCCGAAGAATTTATTGCTCAAATCGAGCCAATGTTGAGAGAAAATGACAAAGAAGCCTATGAAGAAGCGACTATGACATTTTACTTCTCAAGCGAGGGAAAGCATGAAACGACTATGGAACCTACAATAGAAGAAGCAGTTACGCTCCCTGAATTTCCAAATAAGGAAGAGTTGGAAACTGATTTTGCACCCACGACGGAAGAAGATGGAATCAAGGAAGAACTTGTAGCAAGATCAGACCCTGAAGAATTTATTGCTAAAACCGAGCCAAGATTGAGAGAAACTGATAAAGAAGCTTATGAAGAAGTGGTTATGGTCTCCAAAGTCTGAAGCGAGGGAAAGTTGGAAATTGCATTTGCACACATTACAGAAGATGCAATTGCAACTTCTAAGTTCCTAAGTAAAGAGGAACAAGGTACGACGACAACTTCTAAATATTCAAGTAGGGAAGAGTCTGAAGTCATTACTTCAACCTGAAAGGAAGGGAGGCCACGTCGACCACCTCCTTATATTCATCCTCACAAAATATTCAATCCACCAGACTTCGAGAGGGATAACAAAAGACACCCTATCTAGAAACCTCAAAATATGATACTTAGTTGAAAATATGTACGTCTACCAAAATTTCGTTGCGGCTTCTTACAAGGTAGGGAAGTAAGGCACATTAATAAGCCAGCTGAAAAATCTATAAAATTGTCTAGTGAAACTCCAGAACAAGGACTTGTTAAGGAAGACAATAACAAAGGCGATGAAACATAAGAGGTAGAAGACAAGGATATGAAATATCGAGATGATATTGACAATCACAATGTCAATATCTATTGTAAAGAAAATGATGATGACATAGATTATAATAATAATAAAACACAAAATACAGTGAAAAATGAAGTCATCGTTAACAACAATTATAAAAAATTAGTCGTAGAAGAATGAACGATGAAAATAAAAGCGTCCGGGATGATCTTAGTAGGATAACATAGAAGAACGAAACCCAGAAGATGTTGCGACAAACGAATAAATGAACATTCTACCAGTGGTTGTAACTCAAGATGTTCTAGAATCTCAACATTAAAAGGTTCCCCGAGAACAACTATAGACAAGCTCGACAAACAAGGAAGTAAGTCCATTATTAGTAGTTGCCGCTACAGATAAGAAAACCATATCAAAGCATCCAGAAATATCAGAAATCTACATCAAATT
Organism: Pseudotsuga menziesii; assembly: GCA_001517045.1. Lineage (NCBI taxonomy): Eukaryota > Viridiplantae > Streptophyta > Pinopsida > Pinales > Pinaceae > Pseudotsuga > Pseudotsuga menziesii. The sequence continues at coordinate 452,368 of LPNX010029247.1, read as the reverse complement.
AGAAGATCAAAAGAACACCATCGGATTAGAAGCTCAGAAGAATACTCCATATAATTGTTATTCATTTATCTACTGAATCATATGCATGAAAATATTTGAATGGAAATGCGACCAATTATTTCAAGAACTGTTAAATCGTGACACCATTATTCGTGGCAAAAATTCTAGTCACAACACTCTCATAGAATATTCGTTGACGAATCTTTTCAGAGTAGGATAACTTGTAATATACCAAACATATATTACATTTATTAATAAATTATTAATGATTAGTTTAGGGATTAATTATCTAATTATTAAGATGCCATGTCTCATAATGAGAAGAGACAACTATTCGACTTATGGTCATATAAAACATTTGACCATTGCATTGTAAAAATCATCAATTCAATTATAAAAATATATTTATTTATCTAATAAGATAAATATGTAATGTGTTACCTTACATATCTTGTCTCTTATAGACGAATGCTTTATGTGGCTAGTTTATTTTATGAGATTCATACATGTAGTGCTTAATTAACAAAAGTTTTAAAATTAAAGTATAATTGATTTTGCTCAAACATTCACAGGGTATTAGAGCATAGGGCATGAAGGAGCTTAGTTTTGTGCAACAAAGCCTACGTGATCTTGAAGAGTTGAGCAAAAGCTTGGAGCCATGACATCGATCTTTGTTCGATTGGAAGACCGACTTAAAGGTACTTCCAACTTCAACACTTGGAAGGCCACGGGCGTTGAATATTCCTAAGGAGTATGATCTTGATACATTTGCGACTTCTGTGGTAGAGGACCGTACCACTAATGCAGGGCAAGTCAACTACAACAAGAATCAAGAAAAGGCTAAGAGAATCATATGTAACTTTGGGAAGACCAGTCTCATGTCTGTGATCACTCCATTGAAGATCATAAATGAGTGTTTTGAAACACTAACTAACCTTTATGAAAGGAAGGCCCCTACCCAAAAGAGGGCTTTGAAGAACAAGGTGCTCAACCTGAAGATGGAAAGAGATGAGATCATAGCATCCTTCTTCACAAAGATTTCACAAGTGAAAGATCAACTTGCAAGCATTGATGTGGTGACAAATGAAGATGACCTTCTTCAAACCGCCATTGATGGTATCCCATCCTCATGGGAGATGTTCTTGGCTGCGGTAAATGACCGATAATAACAACCCAAATTCGAAAGGTTATGGCATGATTACATTCAAGAAGAGGGCCACATCCAAAGCAAGGTGTGTGCACTTAAGAGGATAATCTTTTCCTCACGACAAGAATGAAGAAATGGAGGAAGGTATTCGCTCCCAAGAAGTTCTTCTATGCAAAGAAGAAATAGTTTAATAAAGGTCTTGACAAATCAAAGCTTATATGTTTCTATATCGAAAGAAGGGACACATTGCACGAGATTTCCATTCAAGAATAAAGAAAGAAGGAAGGTTTCATGCTTTTACTGCTGTAAAAGGAACTTAAGGAAAGATGCACCCGAGGAGAAAGAGATAAGGAGGGCGTATTACCATGTCTCGACAATGTCCATATCTCTCATCACAAGTGATGATACATGGATGATTGACAATGGTTCATCCAAGCACATGTTAGGGTACAAGGGCACGATCTCCAACCTAAAGGACAAGAAGTTTGGATGCATGGTAGAGTTGGGGGACAACTCAACCTATTCAATCCAAGGAATTGGATCTACATCCTTCCAGCTGAGTTTGGGAGATGTGCTTCATGTAGAGGACATTCTTTATGTCCCAGGCTTGTAGAAGAACCTACTTTCAATTTTGTTTGTTGAAGATAAGGGCTTTCAAGTTATCTTCATGGAGAATTAAGTATACTTATGGCCGAAGAATGAAAGCATTGATAATGCTGTTGTTATTGGATTTTGAGGACTCTACAAGGATCCACAAAAGTATATTTCAGCCATGGTACATCGTACTATCAGTCCATGCCAGATTTGGAACAAGAGGCTTGGTCACCTCCACTTTAGAGCACTACTTGATTTACATCGAATGGTGAAAGGTATGCCTAGTTTTGATTTTTGAGCATGATAGTGTATGTCAGAGTTGTGCACTTGGAAATAATGTTAAAATGAAGTTTTCTAGCAGCCAAAGGAGATCTAAAGGGATTTTAAATTGATTACACTTAGATGTATGTGGTTCCATGCCATCACCTTCCCTTAGTGGGTATCTTTACTATGTACTGTTTATTGATGATTTCTCAAAAAATGCTTGGATTTATTTTATAAAAGCTAAGCGTGAAAATTTTAGTAAGTTTCAAGAGGATAAATCCTTTGTAGAGAATCAAACAAGTAGGCGCATCCGTGCTTTGAGGTTTGATAATGGAGGAGAATTTGATTCCAATGCTTTTAATGAGTTTTGTAGTGATGCAGAGATTTGTAGACAATTAACAGTTACTTACAACCCCCAATAAAATGGGGTTGCAGAGAGATAATATAACTGTTTATGAGGCTACAAAATCCATGTTACATGATCAGGATCAGTCTGCTTCTTTATGGGAAAAAGCTACTAGTGCAACAATGTACATTTAGAACAAAAAGTCCGCATGCCATTCTAGAAGAGAAAACACATGAAGAGGTGTTCACTGGTGAGAATCCAAATATTTCTCACATGAGGATATTTGGGTGTCCTATATATGTTCACATACCAAAAGAAAAGAGAGCCAAGATGGAACCTTCAGGAAAGAAGGGAACTTTTGTGGGATGCAGTGTTCATAATATATGCACTTGGTGAGAGACATACTGAGGTTAGTTAGGATGTGACTTTCCATGAGGAATCTGCTTTCAAGAGATCAAAAAGAAATTGAATGTGATACGGAGACCGAGGAGCATGAGACTCCTATATCAGAGGACCTTGATGATGATTATGTTCAGAGAGAGAATCCAACAGAGCATTCCGACTTACCTTTCATTGATGAACCAATTGAACTGGTTGAAGAAACCTCCTGCCAAGAGGAGGTCAACATGGCGCCAAGATGTATGGAGAGATGCTGAGAAGCATGGAGCACCAGTGGGTTCTTCCAAGGATCGAAATAAACCTTATAGGTATTCATGGTATATTGCATTGATGAGTGACATCAATGACTCAGAACCTTCATCATATGAAGAAGCTGCAAAGCAACAAGTGTGGAAAGATGCTATGACAGAGGAACATCAGTCGATACTGAAGAATGATGTTTGTGATGTTGTTCCCAAACTTGAGAAGAAATCAATTGTTACTTCCAAATGGATTTACAAGATAAAGCATGTTGCAGATGGCTGTTTGGACACATATAAAGCCAGATTTGTTGCTCGAGGTTTCTCTTAGAAAGAGGGCATTGATTATGATGAAACATTTTCGTCTATGGCCAGGTATACCACAATTAGGTCTGTGATTTCACTTGCTTTGGTATTTGGTTGGGAGCTTCACCAGATGGATGTGAAGAATTCCTTCCTCAATTGTGATGTTGAGGAAGAGGTTTATATTGAGAAAATTGAGGGATTTGTGATTAATGGGAAGGAGTCCGATGTGTGCAAGTTGAAGAAATCCTTGTATGGGTTAAAGCAAGATCCTCGAGCTTGGTATGCTAGAATAGACAACTATCTTCAGAAATTGGGTTTCACAAAGAGTGAAGCATATTCAAATTTATACTTCAAAGTACTGGAGAACTAATCCTTGATACTGGTTCTGTATGTTAATGATCTATTCCTCATTGCAGATGAAAGATTGATGCACTACTTTCTAGGCCTTGAGATTTGATAGATAAATGATGAGATATTTTAGTCTCGAGGGAAGTACACAATGGACATATTGTGTAGGTTTGGCACGATGGATTGTAAATCCAGGAGTACTTTGATGGTTTCCAATCTATGGAAACTTCATGAGACAGAGACAAGATCAGATTCAATAGACCCCACTTTATACAGACAGTTGATTGGCTCGTTGATGTACCTGATACACTCGAGGCCAGATATTTGTTATGCAGTGAGCATTTCGAGTTAGTTTATGTCAGACCCTAGACATAGACACTAGGTTGCAGCAAAGCATGTTTTGAGATACCTCCGTGGTATAGTTGCTTATGGACTCAAGTATTCCTCCACTAGAGGGGTGTTATTACTTGGTTATGCTGACTCCGATTGGGGTGGCATTATTGTGGACTGGAAGAGCACTTCAGGTTACTGTTTTAGCTTGGGTTCTGCTATGATTCTTGCTCTAGAAGAAAGCAGGGCTTGGTTTCCCAGAGTATCACATATGCAGAGTACATTGCTGCAAGTACTGCTTGCAGAGAAGTAGTGTGGTTGAGAAATCTACTCGGAGGATTGTTCGGTGAAAAGATAGATCCTATAGTGATTAGGTGTGAAAACCAGACTTGTATATAGATTTCCAAAAATCCAGTGTTTGATGATAAGTCGAAATACATAGAAATGAAATATTACTTCATTCGAGACATGCTCCAGAAAGGTACATTAAAACTTCAGTACATAGCAACTGATGAGAAGATTGCAGATGTGTTGACAAAGCCTCTATTAGTGATGAAGTTAAAACACTTCCGAGATAGGCTTGGTATGGCGAAGAATGTCTCCCTCGCTGAGAGGGAGTGTTGATTGTACAACATCAAGAGTCATTCTCTAGGACATGTGTTGTATCAAGTCGTGACTTGTGTAGTTCTATCTATATCCTCATGTGTTCAGGTGGGATGCTAGTACTATTATCTTGTGTTGTATCAAGATTGAAGTTTTGTGTTATATCAATACTGGAGGCTTGTGTTGTATGAAGTCATGATCCTAATGAAGTCATCCAAAAAATAGATACTCATTTAGGTGGATCTCCATGTATTGAGGTAAGGCAAATGCTACTTGGTAAAGTGGAAATACTATGTGATGTATTACTAGTCGCGATCACTGAGTGCTATAAGTCCGCTTTAGGGATTAGCTACCCCTAGAGTGATCTACTTTAGCATATGACTATATGACCTGGGGTAATATGATATGATCATCAGTATGTGTGACAATTATTTTATGATATGATAAGATGGATAAATAATAAATACACATGTGGACCATGCAGTAAATAATAAACGATAAAGAGATCAGAATAGAGATAGAGAAAATATTTGAATTTCCTATGCATACTTCTAGTGAACTCGAATTGTAAAAGCTTCAATAAAGCCTCAGTTGTAAATAAAGAATGTATTAGTTAAATAAGAAATCTCTCTGAGATCCATGCAAAAGTTAAAAATAGTAAATTGAGTAATTTTCATGGATGGAACTAAGAATGAATCACTATGACCCTCTGTTAGCATCCTAAATTTGTGGTCATGCATCCAATTAAAGGTTGAGTTCAGTTCAAGTCGGAAGACATTTAGTTCAAATCATTTTCCATTCAGTTAAATATAATGATGGAAGAAAGGGGACATATCTTGTGCGTGGTGGAGAATCCTAGGTGCCAACTTGGCACTAGTGCTGGTAGGGCGCTAACGTTTGCATGGAGGGAGTTTAATTCTCCCAATTGATGCTCCCACTTCTCTATTCGCTATTTTGATGCTCCCAAGAGAATTCTTGAGCTTTCTATTCACTACCTTCTGTATGTTAGGTGTTTTGACTTGTTATCAAAGTGTTGGGCACTTGGCAAGTTCATTACAGTGTTATGGTGGATCTCTCTTCTATACTACTGAGTTGATATCTCTTATTGAGAAATATGCTAATGTGTTGTAAACCATTCTTTGCAATCTATCTATCATACTCAACAAATTGCTGGGTTTTTCATCCTTTGTATTTGGAGGGTTTTCCCAAGGTATACATTGTCTTTTATGGATGAATGATTTATGTGGTTGATTTATTTTATGAGATTCATATATGCAGTGATTGATTAACAAAAGTTTTAAAGTTCAAGTATTTCCGATTTTGCTCAAACATTCACAATAATGTAGCTGCGAGACCCATTCTAAGGGAGGATGGAACCCTAGTAAGCTAACTAGGGTTTCTAGTTAGTTAAACCAAGCCGAGTAAGTCCCTAGAATGTACCTTAGGGCCCCCAACAGTCCCCTGTGGTTATTGGTCTGTGACCAGGTAGGTTGATTCCATGGAAAAGTCCCTAGCATGTGGCTAGGTTCCCTATATGTCTATTGGGTATTCTGGTCTGGGACAAGACAATTTCTTTGTCACGAGGATCAAGCAGATCCTACAGGTTGAGACAGAGACTTCATGGTCTGGGACCAAGCAGTTCCTGTAGGTACATACTTGGTTAGTTAACTAGGTGGATCTTGGTTAGTTGACTAAGATGATGATGTGTGATGTCATCTTCCTTAATGGTTATTGCTAGGTTGTTTCTCAAGGGACTGGCCACCCCTTGATGATCTCACTAGAACTTGACCTTTCGGAGCAGTATGGAGGATCAGAGGATCACATCATCCAGTTTGGACCTTCCTTATATGGCAATGATAAAACTTAGTTATTATATGGAACACGTTTGGACAATATACCTTGAGAGAGAAGATAAATGTTTGGAACCTTGGTCTTGTGGGTAAAAGGCTTGGTCTTATACCTTGAGAGAGAAGATAAAAGTTTGGCACCTTGGTCTTATGGGTAAAAGGATTGGTCTTGTGGGTAAAAGGGTTGTTTCCACTCCTTGTTGGTACACTTTGGTCTTGTGGGTGAAGCGGTTGTATTCCCACTTTGTTGTGTTTTCTCTTGTTGACTTGTGGTCTTGTGTTTTTTATTATTGGTTCTAGCGCCTATTTTGATTGTGGTACCTTGACCCTTTTGCTACGATGACTTAACTTTAATGTTTTTATCTTGCATGACCACTTGACTATTGGTACCCTATCCTTAGACAACATAATATTATTTTATGTTTATTTTGGTAACTCTCCTAAACAAAAGGGTTAGATAGATGAACCTTCTAGAAGATCTTTCAAGTTTATAAATTAAAGTCCTAAACTTCATTTTGTATGTGTGTCTTGATAAGAGAAAGTTGGAGATTTGATTCAATTTTTGCTCTAGGGCTTGCTATTTCTCCTTGGCTTGACGTCCAAGTTTCTACCGTTGATAAAGTATTTTTTAATGGGCTGCTACCTTGGTTTTGTTGATGCTACTATTTATGGGGTTGTTAGAGTTGGGTTGTTACCTTCCTTAACCTGCGAAGTTGGGCCGTGACCTTCCCCAAGCTGTGAGAGATGGGACATGGCCTTCCTAGGCTATCAGAGCTAGGCTATGACCTTCCTCAGCCTGCTTAGTTGAACCATAACCTGTTTAGTGGTGACTAACTAAACCATGACCTGTTTAGTGGTGCTTAACTAAGCCATGACCTGTTGTTGGCTGCTTGGACTGAGCTGTGACCTGTTGATGGGTGCTTAGTCTGGGCCGCGATATTGTTGATGGTTCTTGACCCTTCTTGGACTGAACTATGACTTCTTGTGGGCTACAAGATTTGGGTCGTGACCCTTATGGGATGCTAGATCTGAACCGTTTCTCTTGTGGGATGCTATATCTGAACCATGACCTTCTCTAGGAGGATAGGACTGTGCCATAATTGTTCAACCTGCTAAGTGGCATGTGTAACCTATTGCTTAGTATTATAAGGCTCCTGTAACATGTTTAGTGGGATGCGTGCTTACTGTGGAAGACCATGACTCGTTTGGGCCTCTTGCGTGAGCCTGTTTTCATAAGCCGTGACCTTTGCTGCACCGTTTAAGGTCTGAGGGACTGCTAAGTTTTGTGTAGTATGCAATTTGAGTTATGGCCTAGGTATACTACCTTATGATCTGATGTTTCTTGGTCTATTATCTTATTGGAGTGACTTGATTGTTGATGTATGTGTCTAATACTATAGGAATTTAACTTACTCTCTCTCAGGTATGTCCACTGTTCCTAGTGACTTGTCTTCAAAATACAAGGTCTGAACTGAAAATATATTTGAGTATAAGGAAGGTCTAAACCAATATTGTTTTTCTCTTTTACTGATGTTGTTTGATTTTGTTTAACTTGTTAATTAGCCTATCTTTTATTACTATTGCTACTATTTATTGTTAATGTATGCTCCAACTTTAACACATGGACCTTTGGGAGTGTTAAAGTTGAAAGAGATGAAAATTATGTTTAAATTTATCTTGCATTGTTACTGTTGTACTTTTACTTCATACTAATGAGTACTTGGTTTGAATTGTTGTACAAGGTAGTTATTCTTTTATAGAAATCTTAAAATTTTAACACTTAAAACCAAAGGAAAAAGAAGTCCAAGAAGGGTCCCAAGGGTGGGGTTGAGCAGTAGGGTGAGCAAAAGAAGGATATGAGCAAAGTCAAGTGCTTTACTTGTGAAAAGTTTTGACACTATGCTGGACAATGTCCAGATAAGAAGAATAAGCAGGTGGCAACTTTAACATAAATGGAAGAGTATTCCGCTAGATTTGAAAAAGATTTTTCCCTCATTGTTTGTCATTCATTGAGTGCATCTTCTACCAAATTTTGGTACATTGATAGTGGGGACTCTCATTTCATAGATTTTACCAAGAGTGGTTTGGATCTTGAGGTGGTGCTTGAAGATGACACCACTGTTAAGAAGTTGAACAAGGGGCATTGATTCTTTAGAGGGAGTCTAGTGAGTCCATGTCCATGACAATGAGGGATGTGTTATATGTCCCTGGGTTGAAGAAGAATTTGATATCAATTTCCACATTAGAGGATAGGGTGGTTTGTGGTCTTTTTCTGAGATGGGCATGTACTTGTAGATCCCAAAGGATCTAGTTACACTACATATACAATGATTCGTGTCAGATGTGGAAAATTGTACAAACTTATGTCTTATCCCTTTTATGCCTTAACACATAGTAGTAGTAGTAGTAGTGGTTTGTGCGAGTCGTGGGATAGGAGGATGGCCTTGTTTCACCATCCAACTTTGAGGATGTTGAGAGATATGGTGACAAAGCATTTATCATTGAGCATAGTGATGTGTGTAAGGGATGTTCTCTGGGAAAGTACTCCAAGACTACCTTTCCTAGCAGTGACAATAGATTAGCAGGAATAGTTGATTTGGTTCATTCTACCTTCTGGTCTGATGTCTTCTATATCATTGAAATGTTACGAGTATATGTAACCTTCATTGATGAATTCTCTAGGAAGACTCACATTTATTTCTTGAAGAGTAAAGAGTTGAAAGAAGTCTTTTAATGGTTCTAAGAGTTTAAACCTCTTATGGAGAACTAAAGAGGAAGGAAGATCTGGGTGCTGCAGAAAAAAAATGGTAGTGAGTATACCTCCAAGGATTTTAATGAGTTCTATGCACAGGAGGGGATCGAGCGACAGTTGACAGTTCCATATACCCCACAACAGAATGGGGTTGATGAGTGAAAGAATAGGGTTATTGTTGGTGTAGCGAGAGATTGCTTCACAATTAGAGTTTTCCATTCTTTCTTTGGGCTAAGGCTTGCAACACCACAATGTACATTCAGAACAAGAGTCCTCATAAGGTTTTGGGGTGTAAAACTCATGAAGAGGTTTTTATAGGGAAGAATATTGAGGTTGGTCATTTTAGGATATTTGGATGTCTGACTTACTCTCATGTCTCTTCATAGAAGAGGACTAAGTTGGAGCCCATGAAAAAAATGGGTATTTTTGGGATCAAGAGACAGTTCATAGTTCCATATACCCCACAACAGAATGGGGTTGCTGAGAGAAAGAATTTGACTATTGTTGGTGCAACGAGAACTATGCTTCATGGTCAAAATTTTCCATTCTTTCTTTGGGATAAAGCTTGGAACACCATAGTGTTGTTAGGATATTTAGACACTTGGGAGTTAGTAAATATCAACTTGTTATAATATATCTTTTAGGAAAAGTGTGTTTCTTTAGTATGCATTAGTATGCATTTGTAAATATCTAATCCGATGATCATGATACGTTCATAACTTCCTTTGATCCGTGGGTTAACACCCGATTGGTCCATGATATTTATTTAAAGAGAATCGAGGGTCATTGGTTAGTTGATCATTTATGAGAAGCTCATTTATAACTTTCTTTCTTTTGCATAATAAACTTCCTCTAGTAGCTATTTGGTTGGGGTCGTGGAGTGTTTCCCTTTCGAGGGTTTAAACCATGTGAAAACATTGGTGTGTTGATATGTGATCTGTTTGTGTGAGTGGCTGCTCTACGTGTTCGGTCTTTTGGGACTACCCTGTGTACCTAAACATGGTATCCGAGTGTTTATGAAGAGACACTTCTGTTGATGATCTAGATATTGAATTGGTGTTGCTGAAGCTTTGAAAGGGTTTTTGGTTCTGAAATTTGTGTGCAATTCTGGGGTGTGGGAGGCGTTCCATTACATTCAGAGCGTCGTTTCCATTAGGAATATATTTTGTTTGATTGAAAACGGTTTCTGTTTGCTTCAGATACAACCATTTAATAAGATCTAAAGGTATAATGTTACAGTGACGTTTTTATTTTATTTTGTTTTTTAAATTTCTCATATTTATTATCGGATCTAGTTTTTTATGATTTGGTTTCGGATTGTTTCCTTTCATATTTGTGTATGCTCTTTGCCATGCATCTTGTGTAATCACGACAAATAAAAAACATAAAGGAAATGGTTTTTCTCCACTGCGTATGCTCTTTGTCGTGCACCTTGTGCGATCGCGGTGAATAAGAAGCATAGAGAAAACACAAACATTCCAAGAAAGCTAACGAGGTCTAACCCCAAAAGTGTGTCCACATTTTTTTGTTTTGTTTTTGTTTTGGTTTATGTGAAGTGATTTACAAGAAAAGATGCAAGCACACACATCGAAATTGACAAGTAAAAAAAAACCCCTTTCTCCTTCCCATCTTTTACGTACCTTTTACTATTGGCTCACTTGGTTCAAAGTTGTTTTATTCCTTAATAGGTATTGAGTTCAAGTCTTATTAGTTACTTTTCTACAAGTGCATGCAATTTCTATTTTTAAGTTACTTTATTTTAAAAATGCATCTCACTTAATTTATAAAAGCGAGTCGCTTATTTTAGTTTTTGCTGCAATATTTGAAGTAACATCTTTGTAAAAGTGAATTTCACTTATTTTACAAAAGTGATTCACATAAAGCAAATTTATTGTAAAGTGAATTTAAAATGTTAATATTGTGAAGATATTTTATATTTTTTTTATTAGTTGGTTTATCCTCTATCTGCCACGTCACTGTTGGGGTCGTCTTCAACCTTTTCTTTGATCAAGCATAACGTTCTCATCCAGAGTCAGTTTCCAGTGCCATTTTTTTGAAACAACCTATTTTTTCAAGATCTTTGCATCCAGACCATTGGTTTTGTTTTTACAACCATTATTTTACATCATGGACACCCCTTGTAATATTGTACTTACTAGTTCCAACTATTTCTCATGGAAATCTCGTATGGAGGATGTCCTACGAAGTAGGGTACTTTACAGAATTACCTTAGGGAAAGAAAAATAACCCACTGATGATGATAGGAAAATAAATGTGATGAATCTTGTGGTTTGATATGGGTGTTGATATCTACTGATTTGTGATTCCACCTATCTAGAATTGATGAACCAGATAAAGCTTGGGACAAGTTGGAAGCTGTGTTTGGTAACACAATGAAATTCGAGGTCATCAACTCGAAAATGGGTTTATTTCTTTAAATGAAAGTGATTTTTCTTGCATTCAAGATAATTTATTTAAGTACAAAACTCTTAGACTCTTATGCGCATAATAAAAAATTAAAATGGAATACAAGCAATGCATTTATCATATTCTTTCCAAACTTGGACCTGCATATTCTGTTTTTGTATCTACATTCTACTCCATGAAAGAATACTTGGATCCAACTAGATATATAGTGCATACTCTTGAATCCTTTTGTGATTACTTGATTAGAGAGCAAGATAAGCTCATACATCTTGGAATGATTAGCACTACAGATAAATTTGGGAAAATCTTATTGGCATGACAGAAAGAAAAGTCCAAGCCTCCCAAGAAACAAAATCCTCGCAATAATAAGCCAAACAATGGTCCCAAACCCTCTCATTCAACTCATTCTTTCAAAAATGAAAAAGGAGCCAATCCAAAGGGAAAGACGACTGAGCATCATTACAACTATTGTGAGAAAGATAATCATGATGAATCTAAGTTTTTCAAGAAGATGGCAGCCTTGGAAGCAACAATGAAGAAGCACCACCACATCAACCTAGATTCGTCTTCAGAATCTGCCTCTCAATGACATGCACTTTGTGCTTCTGGTTATTATTATACCACATCTTCTTCTTCTACTTCAAATAAGCATCTCTTTGATTCTAAAGCATCTTATCATATGGATAAGGATCAAGCCATATTTTCTGCTATGCATAAATGTAACACCAAACAAATATTTATTGGTGATGATAGATCTCTAAGTGTTGTAGGATCTGGAACAATTCCAGTAAATAATAGTCATTTTATTTATGTACTATGTGTTTGTTGTAGGATCTAGAACAATTCCACTAGTTAATGGTCATTTTAGTGATGTATTATGTGTTCCAAAAATTTCATGCAATTTGTTGTCAGTCTATCAAATCACTCATTCTGGTGAAGGTAAAACTGTAACGTTTACACCTCACCTAGTTGTAATCAAGTATTTTAAATATCCTAAGCATGTCCTTAGCTACCAGAATTGTTGATGATATTACTAGGTTGTACAAATTTAACAACTTTGGGTTATCACCTTTTCCTTCAGTTTTTGTTGGTCATAGTGATAACTTGAGCAAACTTTGGCCTGAGCAATCTAGCCACTTAAATTATCGCTCATTGCAACAACTATGTAAAGACAATATGGTGACATGTATTCCAATGGTATCTTGCAGGGATGGTTTTTTTTCCCGGCTGTGTACTTGGAAAACATCATTGGGATAGTTTTGACAAATGTGCCTCTTGGCATGCCTCAATTCCCTTGGAGCTTGTGCATAGTGACTTGTGTGGTCCTCTTCCACCTGCTTCCTTTTCTGGTTTCAAATATTTCTTAACATTCATTGATGATTACTCAAGATGCACTTGGGTTTATTTCCTAAAACTTAAAAGTGAAGTATTTAACATGTTCTTGGCCTACAAGGCCCTCGTTGAAAAACAATCTGGTCATCAAATTCTTAAATTAAGATCTGATAATGGAGGATAATATGTTAACAACAAGTTCAATACTTTCTGCACTGAACAAGGAATCCAACAACAACATATTGTTCCATATACACCATAGAAAAATGGTGTAGCTGAACGAAAGAACCACACTTTAAAAGAAATGGCTAATTGTATGATCCAAGCTAAGGGACTAAGTCTTGAATTTTGGGCTGAAGCCATAAATTGTACAAATTACATAGTTAATCACACCCCTACTAAATATTTACAAGGTATCACACCGAAAGAAGCATGGAGTAAAATTAAACCAGATGTAAGTCACTTTTGTTTGTTTGGTAGCGAAGCATGGGATCACTTTTCAGATGAAAAATGGAAAGCATTGCAACCTAAAAGTGAAAAGTGCATATTTGTTGGATATTCTGAAGATGTAAAAGGTTATAGACTTCTTCAGCCACATTCTCATGATATAATTATTAGAAGAAATGTTAAATTTGATGAAAATATCTTGGCCTGCGAGCCTAACTTGTCGTCAGTGCCATCTTTGTCCTGGAAGCTTGATTCAACGTTTGTGCCTCCTTTTAATTTCAACTTCCTTGACAGATTTCCAACTCTAGTTTATGATGATGACAGTGAGGATGAAAATCCACCTTTGCCTGCTCATTTCCTCTGGTTTCATTGGCACAATTGCTTGCTCGATGGGTCCGTTCAACATGTGAAGTAGTTGGTGATCTTGCCGGTGATACTAGAGATCAACGTCAAACACGTTCTTAGTTCCAACGAGCCTCTTCTCTTTTGGATTAAGTTTCAGAAAAATCATGATTCAGAGACTTTTGCAAAAGCTTCCGGGAATCCAGATTTGAATGCAACTATGGATGAAGAATATCGTTTTATAATGGTGAACGATACTTGGGATCTTATACCTTTTCCAAAAGAAAGAAAAGTTGTCATATGAAAATAGGTCTACATAACTAAGTATGCATCAGATGGAAGTGTTGAAAGACTTAAGGCAAGGTTAGTTTCCAAAGGTTTTTCCCAAGTTGAAGGGATGGACTACAATGAAACCTTTACTCCTGTCGCAAAAATGAACTACATCCACCTTGTTCTTTCCCTTGCAGGGTTATATAAATGGGAAGTCCATCAAATGGATGTCAAGTCTACATTCTTACATGGTGATTTATACGAGGATGGAACAACATCTTGGATATGTTCAAAATAACTCTATCCTTGTATGTCGACTTAAGAAATCCCTATATGGCCTTAAGCAAGCTCCTCGAGCTTGGTACACCAAAATGGATAGATTTCTACTTGGCATTGGTTTTTTGGGATGTCATTCTGACCCCAATGTATAGACCAAGAAAGTAGGAAACTATCTCATAATACTTGTTCTATATGTTGATGATCTTATTCTTACTGGCAGTGACCCTAATCTTTTAACCCATGTGAAATCTAGTCTAAAGCAAAATTTTTAAATGTCAGACTTATGATATTTGCATTATTTTCTTGGTCTGCAAGTCTTGCAAACCAAAGAGGGAATCTTTCTTTCTCATTCTAAGTATGCTTGTGACCTTCTTCATCGTTTTCACATGGAATATTGTAAACGATCCCCTTCTCCCTTCTAGTCCGGAGTCAAACTTTCTGCCACTTGTACTTCACCTGAAGTAGATGCCACTTTGTATCATCAACTTGTTGGTAGTCTCTTATACTTGAATCATTCCTGTTTTAAACTTTCTTTTGTCGTTGGTCGTGTTTTCCACTATATGCAAACACCTCATGAAATTCACTGGAAATCAACGAAAATAATACTTCGATATATTCAGGGTATAGTTCAGTTTGGGATTCATTACAATACATAGGGGACTCCTTTGTTGGTTTCTTTCATTGATTCAGATTGGGCCGACGATCCTGATGATTGAAAGTCTACTAAAGGTTATGTTTTCAGTCTGGGATATGGACATGTCACTTGGGATTGTAAGAAAAAATAAGCTATTTCTCTTTCTTCAACATAAGTAGAATATCGAGCTACAGTTAATGCAGTCAGGAAGATTTATGGCTTTAATAGATCCTTTCAGAGTTTGGATTCGAGCAACAACAACCTACTCCACTTTGGTGTGACAATCAAAGTGCCATCAAGATCTCCAAAGATCCATTTCAACATCAATGCAACAAACACATTGAGCTACATATGCACTTCATCAGAAAGCTGGTTCATGATCGCATTCTTAAAGTGCTCTTTTTCCCTACAGATGATGAAGTTCCAGACATCTTCACCAAATATCTTACATAAGTGAAGTTTTCTAAACTTTGATCTATGTTAGGAGTTCAAGAACTTGTCGTTAAGGGGGGATAGGCTCTAATTCCTCCTTCCTTCTCCTAATAGTGTCACTTTTGTAAATCCTTCAATCCTATCCCAAGTTGTTCTAAGGGGAGGTGTTAGGATATCTAGACACTTAGGAGTTAGTTAAGATCAACTTGCTATAATATATCCGTTAGGAAAAGTGTGTTTCTTTAGTATGCATTTGTAAATATCTAATTCGACGGTCACGATATGTTCTAGACGTAGAGTGATTCGACGATTCATCTTCTCTTAGATCATAACTACCTTTGATCTGTGGATTAACACTCGATTGGTCCATAATATCTATTTAAAGAGCATGGAGGGTCATTGGATAGTTGATCGATTATGAGAAGCTCATTTGTAACTTTGTTTCTTTTGCATAATGAACTGTCTGAAGTAGCGATTTGGCTGGGGCCATGGAGTGTTTCCCTTTCAAGGGTTTAAACCACGTGAAAACATCGGTGTGTTGATATGTGATCTGTTTGTGTGAGTGGCTGCTCTAGGTGTTCGGTCTTTTGGGAGTACCCTATGTACCCGAACAACATTCAGAATATGAGTCCTCATAAGGTTTTGGGGTATAAAACTCCTGAAGAGGATTTCCCAGGGAAGAAGCTTAAGGTTGGTCATTGTAGGATATTTAGATGTCTGACTTATTCTCATGTCCTTTCATAGAAGAGGGCTAAGTTGCATCCCACGACAAAAAAGGGTGTTTTTGTTGGATGTGATGAGACTTCTAAGGCCTTTTGCATATACATTCCTTCCAGGAGACATACTATTGTGAGGCAAGATTTGATATTTGAGGAGGATCAGGAATTTAGGAAGTCTCGTGAGTCAGAGAAGGGGAGCATGAAGCATAAAAGCTTCTTTAACCGTAGTAATTACTCTAAAATTCCCACAAATAATTCGAAGACCACATTTCTATGGTAAATAATATATTGATAAAATGATATGATGATATATTATAATTGGTAGCCACCATTATATATTGTGTGGAAGCCATGAATGAGGGACACGCCCCTTAATCTAGTATTACATATCAATAGTTAATATTTAATGTATTATTATTGTTGTTACAGAGCGGCATGATCCTACACCTCAGGTGAGTGCCTCACAGAGTTCAACATCACAAAAGTACAGGGGGTGACAGGTCCACAAGTTTCAGATTCTTCATTGACAGGGACACAGGTCAAAGGTTCCCTAGTTACGGTACAGATTCATAGGATATAGAGTCTTAGACCTCAAGTGCTACTTCTTCAGGTAGAAAATTTTTAGATGGGGGAGAGCAGGAGGAGTTCTCTCCATAGGAGGCTACTTTATAGAAGAGGAAGTCAAGATGGATCAAAGAAACTTTGAATGAATCTAGAGAATCTGCAGGGAATCCCAAGAGGGAGGTCAGGGAGATTAAACCGCTAGAGATATTTTCTAGCTATATGGATTTGGTGAGCAATATTCGTGAGTCCAAGCCTTCTAATTTTGAAGAGGAAGTAAATCATCATGTATGGAGAGATTCCATTGTGGAAGAGTACAGTTCCATCATAAAAAATGGCGTGGGAACTTTGGTTCCAAAACTTTAGGGGAAGTCAATGGTGACTTCCAAATGGATCTACAAGATCAAACATGTTGTGGATGTCAGCATCGAGAAGTACAAAGCTTGGTTTATGGCACCGGGGTTCTCATACGTAGATGGAGTTGGCTATAATGAGACCTTTGTACCGGATGCTAGATACTCGTCAATCAGAGCAATGATCTCCATTGTAGCAAAGATGGGTTAGAAGATTCACTAGACAGATGTGAAAATGAAATTTCTGAATGGACTTATATAGGAGGAGGTATATATTGAGCAACCAAAAAGCTTTGAGATACATGAGAGATATTCTCATGTCTGCAGATTGAAAAAGGCGCTTTATGGACCGTACCAAGCTCCTAGAGCTTGGTATTCTATGATTGATTCTTACTTGCAGCAGATGGATTTTTAGAAGAGTGAGGCAGATCCAAACCTCTAATTCATAGTGCTTGGCGAGGTTGATCTTATTCTTGTGCTCTATGTGGATGATTTTTTCATTACTAGTTCAAAGAGACTCATTGTAGGGTGCAAGAGAGATCTTGCTTCAGAATTTGAGATGAAGGATATTGGGATGATGCATTATTTCTTGGGATTGGAGATTAAGTAGGAGCGTGGTAACATTTTCTAGGGACAAGGAAAATAAGCAGTAGACATCTCGAAGAGATTTTAGATGGAGGGTTGTAGGTCGATGTAGACACCTATGATCACCAACTTGAAGAAGCTTAATGCCTTTGAGAGTGAGTTGGTGGATCCTACATTTTGTTGTGAACACTTTTAGTCAGTATATGGTTGAGCCAAGGAGAGTGCATTGGGTAGCTACAAAACATGTGCTTAGGTATCTTTCTGCTACAATGGATTATGGTCTAGACAATATGAGAGGGGATGGAGTTAGCTTGGTTGGATATACAAATTCTAATTGGGCAGGTTGTGTGGTATACAAAAAGAGTACTTACAAGTGTTGTTTCAATTTGGGCTCGACATTGTGTCATGGTTCAATAAGAAGCAAAATTTTGTTGCAATGAGTTCTGCTGAGGTGAGATATATGACACCTAGACATGATATTTGTGAGGCCATTTGGCTTCGTAAGTTATTGGTGGGATTATTTGGTCAATAACTAATTCCTATAGTGATTTGTTGTGATAATCAAAGTTGCATGAAGCTCTTTGAGAATCCAATATTTCATGACAAGTCAAAGAATATTGAGATAATATACCATTTCTTACATGACTATGTTCAAAGAGGATCAGTTGGGCTACAATAAATATCCACTAATGAGCAGGTAGCATATATTCTTACGAAATATTTAGGGAGAGGCAAGTTTGTTTTCTTTAGAGACAAGTTGGGAGTTGTGAATAACACTTTCCTCAGTAAGAGGGAGTGTTAAAAATTTGTACCTTGGAAAAGTGTTCCCCTTGGTGGCTTGTGTCTAGCAAAAGGGCAGATGTCCAAATGATACCCTTTAGACATTAACTTTATGAGATATAAAGTTAATTTCACTATATGAGATATAAAGTTACTTTTTGGACATTTAATGAGAAACGTGACTTAAATTAATTTAAGTTGAGAATAAAGTGATTTTATTTCAACCATGGATTTAGATGACCCAATATCTAATCTTATCCATTGGATCTTTTGGTTAGGTTATTTCTCACCCAATGAACAAAAAGGTCAAGGAAGGGAAAAAGGCACATTCATTCATTATTTTTCATTTTCTTCATGAGAGCATTGGAGAAGAGGAGTCGAGAAGACAAGAAAGATAAGGCGAGAGAACAAATTCCGAAGAAACTCATACAAGATGAAGTGGGCACAATTTCCAATATTGTTAGCACACAAATCGAGGAGAAACATACAACACGAAATGAGGCAGTACATGCATTAATTGTAGTAGCTTGTACAGTTGGAGAGAAGTCCATAATGTAGCTGAAGGACGTGATTTTCTAGGTAGAGATGTGCACACAAATCAAGTCATTATTGTATATCCATTGCATAGAAATTTAGGCATTAGTTTTGAGGTAGACTATGACATTGCTCACGGGGCAGATTGCAACATTGTTTTTGAGGCAGAGTTTGGTCAGTGTGGTTGAGATAAGTTGACATTTAATTCTGATATATATATTGTTGTAATTATTCTTGAAAAGAATAAAATTCTCTCTCTATTTGGTTTTCCCCTTGTGGGTTTCTCCAAGGTCCTTAACAAAAAGACACCGCGCCAAATTTTTGGTTCGCAAAATTGTTTTCCATTTAAGTATTTGAAATCGGATTTCATGCATTTCATGTTTATGAAAAAAAAATAATTTTTACTTGCATGCACATGTGGGTTTGGGCATTAAACCAAAATTCTTATTGAAACTTGAAATCGTGTTGGGTTTGAAAGTTTTACAACGTTTAGTGAATTTCCCAAATAAACCGAAAAACTTGCGGGTTTGCTTATTTCCACATTGTCCTTTGTGCTTATTGTCACGAATTCTAGCAACCTAAATGCACTAACACTATATATAGAGTCCATACATATTGAAAAACCTATGGGTTTGATTGTTTCTCTATAGATCTTTGTTCTTGTTCTCACAGATACTAACACCCTAAATGCAAGTACTCAAAAGGTTCTAGCCAAATGCAACTACGGAAGTGATGCAAATGTCACCTACTATTTCTTCTCTTCTCTTTTAGTAATTTAGATGAATCACTAAGGAGGGATTTCTTAAAAGAAATTAACTGTCAAGAGATAACACATTACTTAGATTGCTAGTGGATGATGGCCTAAGTGATGAGTTAGAAAATGTCAAAAGAAATCAAAGATTCCAAAATGATGTTAACTCAAACATTGACTACAACATCCATGAACTATTAACTATGTATTGCAAGTAGAAGATAACCATTGAATGAAAGTAACCAAAACCTTGAGTGAATTTGCAAGAGAAACAATAACTTGTTGCAAAAAGGCTAAATCAAGAAATGTAAAACAAAGAGTTAAACATAGCCATTGAAGTTTATCCCTTTAAACATTGGTGATCTAGATGAGAATGTTGTTGTATAATGAATGATGAATTAAATGCAAATAACCAACAATGATTTTGAATTTCTTTATACTATTAAAAAGGTAAAACCATTGAATATGCTAATTTAAACAAACAAAAGGGTGCAAGTGAAATATGAAAATAATAAAAAAATGAAATTAATTGAATCATAAGCTTTTGTTCTATTTGTGAGGTTGCAAATAAATTAGAGTGATTAATTCCAGAAATTCACCTACAAGTTTGAAATATTTTTAGCAAACCATGAAGACTAATGAGATCAAAATTGTGTGGTTATTAATAATGAAAATTCTAGCGACTTAGATGTGTGGAGTTAAGTGCAAAATTTCTAGAAAATAACAACTAACTATTGTACAAAATAAAAGTATAGAAAATTTGAATGTCTTAGTTACTTGAGCATGTTATTAATATATGTGAGAAGTGCTAATATGCTAACATCAAGTGGTTAATTTTCATATTAGTTAAGTGTGAGTGATATATGACAACAAATCATGTAGAAAACCATCTGAGATTTGAAAAATACTTAGGAATAATTGTTTAAGAGTGCTTAAGGTGATTAAATGAAAATAAATCTTTAAACAATTGAATGTTTAGCCTATCAAATGACATGCAAAGTAATTTAAATTTAGAGCTAAATTAAACTAGAAAAATAACTTTCATTTCAAGTTAATTCTGTTTGTGACCAACAAACAAAAGATTATCATTACATGAAATGTAACCATGAAAATAACATGAACTTAATAAATTGAAGTGCTGCCCTCAAAGGAAGTTGATCTAGCTATTCTTTCCTTAATCGTATGTGTGAGATTGAAGCTGGATTCCTAATTTTTAAAATCGAAAAACTTTAGAGGAACATAAATTAAATCTGAGTGGCTAAAAGAAAGATTAAATCTCTTGACTAATGCCCAGATGTTTAAATGAAAAGGGAAATGGGCTCATAAGGAAGCATGAAAAGTTTTGATAATAAAAGAATAGGAGTGGGTAAAATATCTCATGCCATTGTCTTTGTCTTTGATAATTAAATATATTTTCTTAGTCTTTGATAGCCAAACATAGTTTCTCTTCAAGTGAACTCAAAAGTTGAAATCCTCCTAGTAAAAATGTATGTAAATCCTACAAGTTCTACTACAAGAAGCAGATAATGTGCATTGAAATTGATGCTACATAGCAAATAAAACATGCAAAGCTATGGAAATAATTTACCACAATATTCATGCAAGGCTCACCACATGACTGTATATTCATGCAAGTATCACCAAGGTTCTACAAATTATACCCACTACCCTAACATAAAAAGAAAGTAGACACTAAAGGTAGCAAGAGCAAGTTATAGAAAACTAATACAATGAGAGGAATTTCTCTTATATAGGATTAATGACTAACTCTTCTAGAGAAAATAGTAAAATATCCCTTGACATGGTCGAAATATCAAAACACTACCTCTAAAACCTTAATTATTTTAACCATTTGAGGGGGGCACACCACTATAACGGATGAATAATGATACAGAAAGTGAACTACATCTCCAATAGGTGGAGCACTCTTTAGGATGTGGTCAAAATCATAAATGCTAGGTCCAAAACCCTACGGTTTGACCAACAAACTACTAAGTAGATGTAACAACCTCATCCAAATACATGATTAGATGTGATAAGTGGACACAAGAGAGGATCACTCCAATAGATATGATCAAATGAATAAGTTCAAGGCCCAAACTGCATGGTTTAACTAATAAAACAATCTTGAATTTAGTGCCCTCATCGATAGCCACGAATAAGTGTGCAAAACTCCTCGCAATAGGGCCATCCTCACCAAAAGGAAATTCAAAGAGATGAAATAATCCAAGATAAGGTGGCCCATGTGGAAATATTGGTCCTCCATTGTGCATCATACCACATAGACAAGTCAAACCATGATGAAGTATGCCTCAAATGATAGAGTACTCTAGTAGATTATGATGCCAAGCACCTCAAGGGTCTAATAGAATCCATAAACCCTAGAATGCTCCATTAGTAAGATGCAATAACCTGCTAAAAACTTGTGCCACGTGTATAATGTCCCATCAAGATTGAAGAAGAATGATCCAAGTGTACACTGAGCTCCTAAAGTGGTAAAAGCTCATGACAATTCATCCAAATACCATGAAAAAGGGTTGGCCTTCTCTCAGAGGTGTCAAAATGTTGAAGAAATGTGTCTCAAGGCTCCCATGTGTACAACATAAGGTCATGGAGAATATATGAACCTAATTACAACATAGATTTTGGACTTGATTACAACACAAGTCTCAGACCTTAACATAAGCTCATGATATTAACCATAAGATCCTAGTACACACATATCTCTTGAATAGGATTTGATCAAGGTCCTAGCTTGATACAACACAAGCTCTTTAACTTAATACAATAAGTTAGTGAACTTAACATAAGTTACGTACTTGAACAATAAGTCTCATGGAGAGTATCTGAGATTTATACAACATAAGTTCCAGATTTGACACAAGAAGTCTCATGGAGGATGACTCCCAAAGCTGTACATCTAACACTCCCTCTCAGCGAGGGAGACATTATCTGCCATACGAGGAATTTCCTGCCACACTAAGCTTATTTCAGAAGTATCAAAACTTCGTCATGAATAGAGGCTTGTCACAAATTTGCAATCTTCTCATCAGTAGCTAGATACTGGAATTCATTTTACATGACCATGACTTCAATGAAGTAAAACTTCATCTCAAACGTGTTTTTATCATAATACACATATAGGGTATTTCAGAAATCTTGACTATTAACACCTAATAAGTGTAGGCTTAATTCTTTCACCCTAGTAGGTAGCTTCCCAAGATACACTACTCCTTAGTATGCAGTATTATCCCCAAAAATACATTTTCTGTCTGAAGTACTCTCAAACATACATCTTTCTTTTGTAGTACTAGCCGCAAAACATTTAGCTTTTGTAGTACTACCCACAAATCACAACGCTTATCTCAGGCTAAAATAATAGCTGGATAGCACAATCATATAATAGGCATGCCATGTAATAAGTATCATATTCTAATGTACCTTAAAAGATACTAAAAAATATGCTTAGTATCAAGCATAAAATACAACAAGTCTGCTCAAAGACCAACTAGCTACTTACACATAGTAGCATCATCTGGATCCGATCCAGAATAAAGTTTCTCTATACTAGAAACCATGGATATTAAATCCATCATATACAACATTATACAACAAATGTGTAATAACATGCAGAAATCAATTTTTTTCTTTTCTTTCACTTTTCAACATTTGTTGACTTCTTTAATCTTCTTCTATATGGAGAAGTTCTCTATGAGATTTCCATTCTCTGTGATGTTCTTCAAGGCCTGATCACTTTCTCATTGATTCTTCTCTTTATACTGCAACACCCCAACTACCTCTCTGAGAGGTTTTACTGTTCTCTAATAGTCAAAACTGTACATTTTCTTGAATATCATTAGTCTCTGAGACTTTGACCATGTCTTTTCTCTCGTGGATTCTATCCACAAGCTATCACAACCCCTGGCTGCCTGAGTCATGAACCATGACTAACTGGTGGGAACTTTATCTGCTGCTGCCTATGAAGACACATCAATACTCCCTCTTCAACTAGAGGATTTTTTGTGTACTATACCAAGCTTGCCTCGGACAGAGGCTTAGTAAGAATGCTGGCAATGCTGCTCATCTATGGATATGTGGCATTTCTCAAACATAACTAACTAGGAACCTCATAAATATTTACTGCTTTATAACATGCTCTACCTGGAGCAACATATTTGATATTCCTTGATATATGCATTATTCAGAATTCATATATCTTTGGATCTTTATCTCACTACCTGAGACATATCCAAGTCCACATACACTTGTACCAAGTAGGTACCACAACACATGCTTAGTACACGTCTATGTACAAAATTCAAAGCATATAATAGATCCCAAGACTTGTTACTAACCAAATACATCTCAACTGACTTGATATCCTCCAAATATGAAATAAGAACTATAAAATTTGATATTTACCTTCATATGTGTGGCCATGGATTTGTAGTACATCATCCTAAAAATCTTTAGGCTTTTTTACTGCACATTTTCCTTCACTGAGGAAAATCTTTCTCTGAATACCGTTTCACCACCAATCATAAGAATCATAACAATATTCTTGAATATATTTCTCAGCTTCCTTCTAAATATGAGCATCATGTAGGTATTCTCTTAACAAAAGATACATCAACCAATTTTACTGGTTCTTCAAGAGCTAGTGAATCTAGCTACTCCCTTTCACCATCAGGATGTGAGAATCATAATCTAGTTCCTCCATCACAAAAAAATAATGCTCATCTATGTCTGAATATATTCTTGAAACATGAATGTAGATAGTATAATTTAATTATCATCAAGAGTCTTAACATCTATTAGAATAGGGTTACGACTTCCATTCTAACTTCTTCCTTATACATATGGACCTCCTAATATTCTACCAAAGGCTATGAAAAATATAGTGCACAATCATCCTTATTCATAAAAGATAATCACATCACATAATATTGAAAGAAGCTTCCAGAAAACAAGATAAAATCCATGTGAAACATCATATTATAATCCACAGATGCGAAATAGTACACAACCAAATAACACCAGATACTTTGAAAACTTCTCAGATCTTATGCAATGATAATCATATAGAAAATAATGCCAACATTATGCCCATATTTCCAATTATGTGATCATTCGATACCAATGACGACGATTCCTTTTATGATTTTTTAAATGCTTACAAATATATTTCTATTTATAGGCCCATTTGGTCATTACAAAATGGTCCAATCGACCGACTACTAATTAAATTGACCAAAACTTCCTTGTTCGTCGGCTTCTTTACCCTTCACAGTTGGTCTTTTTTTCTTTTCGACTCCCTCTCCGTCGGTATTAGTACCACAATTTGTACACTCTAGACCAGTGCCAACAGGCCCCGAACAAAAACTTGTGGCTCACCCTCGAGCCACCTTAGTTGGACGCTACTGGTGTGTTTAGATGCGTTTGGAATTCATCATATGTAGCCTTGACTTGGTCAAAAACTAATTTGGATGACGTCCTAATTGTTGCACACTCTTCCATCGCCTGTTCTGTTGGGTGTTTGCCACCCATATGCTATACTTTTCCCGTTCGATCTTGAGTTGTGTCATTTCTGCCACTATCTTTAGTGTCACATGTTCTGCTTTAGTCTGAAGCTTGTCCAAGTGCGTTGTTCTTTGTTGCTTCCTTGTGTGCACCTTGTTGAATCGATGCTATAGTTCTTTCAGTTCTAGTGCCTTTTTTACTTGCACTAATTGAGGCATCGTCTTGAGTGATCCCCTCAACGCTTCAAGCTACGCTTATACTTTTGTAAGTTGCACATTGAGTTGGTTCAACTAGTCGTCTTGTAATAGAGTTCCCCAAAATTTTGTTATGTCTTCTACGATTACATGAGCTTCCTTTTCCGGTTCCATGATTTCTGTCATAGTTTCCTCAATCGCTTCCTTCTTTTCCTCAATCTGTTCGGGTGGTGTTTGGGGTACTGCCCTGGCCTGTAATTCCTCGTTCTCTTTTCCTAGGTTTGTAACAACTTTTCAAACCTCAATGATTTTTCCTTTGCAAGCATATCCAGACTAATTCCAGGTGCATCTTCGCATTCCAAAGAGACGACATGCTCCAGTCTTCGCCTGTATTCAAAATTATTTTTTCTTTCATTGATTATAGCCTCTTTTTCTATTTTGAGTCGCTAAAGCTCCTCTTCAATGCTTTGCATTTGTCGTTTATAACAGACCATTTGATCATGAGTTGTTTCTTCCTGATCACCGATTTCCTCACTTTCCGCGTTACCAGCATAAACATTGATAACATGTTGAAATCGACATTGATTAGGTCATGCCCTCGTAATGTGGCATCCAAATATTTACCCCCTATCGTTATTGCAGTGGGTAATATCTGCACCAGTCTCAACTTTGTGCCAATATCTACTTCGAATTATCTTTGGGATGTTCCTTCTTGCAATATCTTTGTTGCAGTTACTGCATTCATTATCTGGAGTACCTGCGATACCTGATGAAAATATCCAATCGCATTTTGCGTAACTTTCTCCCGGTTCTCATTTGCCACTGTAGTTATTGTTTCGAATAACTTTTTTATTTGCTCCTTGGGAAGTGCGACAGTTCTACTCCCCTCACCTTGCTTAAACTTATGTTTTGTCCTTGCTTCTTCTTACTGTTTGTTGAGCTCCGAATCCGTTGGAGTTACCGATGATGCTTCGTCTTGCGATTTCTCTTCGTCTTCTGACTCCTTTGGAACCTCTTGATATTTTGGCATATTTGCTAGTGGTCCTTCTTTTGGGTCCGACAATTGGTATTTGTTGATCGAAACCTCTACGACGGTATCCTCTATGATTGTATTCCTCTACGATGGTATCCAACTCCTCATCACTGAAATTAGAGGAAATTTCAACTCAAAATGGGCCTCCTAAGGAAAATTAATAAAATAATAGTTAAAATAATAAAATAATATTTATTAATTTTGGAGGAAGAAAAGAAAAAACTACTTTTTGTTCGTATTTTCGACATATCTCCCTATGTTTTTACTCAAATTTTGATCAGGAGAGCTTGTTGGATGTGCAATTAAATTCTGCATCCAACGAGTGCCCACTCAAAATAATTCTGACGGGCCCCGCTACCCCAAAAACAAGAAATACCTTAAAAATGTGATGATGACATAATCATCATGTTTTTAAGGTATTTCTTGTTTTTGGGGTAGTGGGGCTCGTTAAAAGTATGTCGAGTGGGTACTCGTTGGATGCATAATTTAATTCCACATCCAACGAGCTCTCTCGATCGATATTTGAGTAAAAACACAGGGAGATATGTCGAAAATACGAACAAAAAAAGTAGTTTTTTTTATGATACTTATCCCCAAATTTATATTAAAAAATTGTTTAAGAGGTGCTCCCGTTTTGAATTTTAAATAATTTTGATTGGATAATACATGATGACATGGAATTTGTATTATTTTTGGAAGGCCCATTTTAAATTGAAATTTCCTCTAATGACTTGTACTGCATCATTAGCCACTAATTCTCTGGGTCTACACATGGAAGAATGAATATGGCGTGGGTTCCTATCGACAACCTTGCAACCCTTTGGTACTTCCATGTGACTTCCTCTGTTAGTCGCATAATATTTACTGCTTCTATTCTCAGTGCGCCTAAGTAAATATAGAATTGGATATTGTTGGTTGTTTTCCTTTTCTTGTCATTTAGCGCCCACAAGTTTATGTATCACACTGCTTGGCATACATTGACAACTTCAGTCTCCATCCCTTAGTAGTGCATTGGTTCCATCCATCCAACCAACACAATTAGTATTAAGAGCCAGGAGTATGTAAATTCCTTACCGTTTTCCTACGCTAATACCAAATCCTCTATTAGTTGGTTCAATAGAATGAGCAACCGGTTTATTTGCACTCTTGCTGCACACTGTTATGTAGATGTGATGACCCTTGATGTGCATTGATGAGTTCGATTCTTCTACGATTTTAATTGTCAGCAATTTTTCTACGATTTTGACTGCCTAATCGTTGATTGTGTCGATCACATAGGATCTAGTATCCTTTTCTACCTTGTATTTGTTCCTCAGTTTTGCTGCCAGTTTCTTGTCATTGTCCGTTCCCTAGAAGTATTGCGACAGATCTACCCCTGCCTTGGGTAGTCCTATGATCTGCAAAATTTGATCAACCATAATCGAGATTTTCATGCCCAACCATAAATATTTGCCATGAAAGAAGGCTAGTAGCTTCTTTACACATGCGTTCACTTCTGCGGATCTCCCGAAACGTGGCATGTGGATGATTGACAAGATCTGAGACTGTTGCAATCCCAATGACCACTATGATGGTTCCCTTGTAATTGGACCTCCTTCTCCATGCACTATCTCCTCATACATTCCCTTCGTGCATTCTGGGAACCCCAATATGTCATGGTCACTATATTGAAACTTTTGCAATCGTGGAACTATGTTGCTTGTCACATGGACACCCTTTGGTGTTGCTGGAATGTTGATGGTATACTTGGCATTCTTTCCAAGTTAGACTGCCGGAGTGCCTTCCTTCCTCAATGGTACATAACCTAGAATGTCTTCTACCATCAATCCTAGTTGTTTACCCCTTGTTGTTGTTTCATATTTCGCTGTGGCTGATGTGCCTTCTTCTCCTTTTGTTGCGGCCGCCCTTGTAGAGCTCTAGGTCATTTTGGGTCTTTTGTTTGGAGTTATTGGTCGACTGGCACTTCTCTTCTTCGAACTGGTCATACAAGTGCAAACACAATATCCATTTGTTCCAACACTATGGTTTCCATCAAACTTGGTGTTTCCTATGTACTTATGCTCAAAATAATATGTGCCATGGATGCTTCGTCACTTCTATTCCCTTCTATTCTTCACTCTAACCATTGTTTTCTAATTGCATAATGGATTGAACCTTTCCCTTTGACTTGTTTTTATAAGGTCGCTCTAATGGATCTTGGATCGTCATTTCCAAATCCTTTATTGATTGATCAAATCCTCTGTCGATTTTGCAAATCCATTGCACTCAGTAGTCATTAAATGCGGGTCTTTCCAACTTTCGCTGTCAACATTCATGTCTTAGCTGCCTCATTTATTGCTTGATTTAACCGATTCGCCTGCCATTGGATCTCAACAATATCCCCCCTTTGTCGCAACCAACCCACTTTTTTTATCACTGTTCTTTTATTGACATATTCTTATGAAAACTTATCCCCCCTTTTTTCCCTGCAGCTTCATTTAGTGGTGTCGTGTCGAGCTATACTGATAGGGATTTATCTGGCTTCCATTTACAAAGTTTGGTAAAATTATTCCATCTAACTTTTGCAATTGCATCGCACCTCCGATAGTTTTTTATTTTATGATGTAAGGACCATGCCATGCATCTGGAGCTTACCTAGGTGCTTCCTAAACTTGCTATCATAAAGGAGAACGATATCTCTGCACTGATTTTTTTTTGTATTTACGTGGCGATCTTGCCATTCCTTTTGTCGATCCTTCTCTTCTTGTTGATGAAAACTTGCGATGAAGAAATCATCTTCGAGTCGTAATAACTACGCCAATATTTCCTCAATTTCTCCTTCGTTGCTCATTCCTATTGCTAACGTTATGTGTAGACTAGGGACAATATACTAAATAGGAATCACCACTTCTTGTCGATAAACCAACTTGAATGGTGTATGACTTGTTAGTATTTTGCATGTCATTTTGTAGGCCCATAGTATCACAGGTATTTTAAGATCCCAATCATCGCGACTTATGTTACAAACCTTAGTAAGCACGTTCTCCAATATCTTGTTGAATGCTTCGACTGCTCCATTTTCTATTGGTTGATATATAGTACTTCTTTTGTGCTGTATCTAGAATTCCTCAGTCATCACTTGATTGTCTGATTGAAAAAATGAATAAATTGATCGCTCATCAGTATCTTCGTACATCCATATCAGGTGACCACATTGTCGAAAATAAATCTTGTTGTTGTCACGGTTGTGAAATCCTTCACTAGTGCTGCTTCAACCCATCTTGTTAGGTAATTAGTCGGAATGATGATGTATCTTGCACCTGCTCTTTTTCTTGGTGGATTGATAGGTCCTACAAAATATACAACCCACTTATAAAATGGTTTTAGAGTTAACTGAGGTACCAATGGCATCTCATCCCTACATTATGGTTTCCCCTTTCTTTGACATACATCCCAGCTTCTAGCATAGTCTGCTGCATCACCATGCACTATTGGCCACCATAATCCAACTCTACGTATGTTCCTAGAGGTTGCACATCCTCCATAATGTCCTCCTGCGACACCATCACGCACCTCTTCCAACACTCTTTCCTGTTCATGTGAAAGGACCTATTGACGAAGAATTTCATCCAGCCCCATTTTGTACAATTCTCCGTCGATTAGTTGAAAATCAACGGATTTGACAACTAGCTATTCCTTTTGACTCATGAAGAACTCCTTAGGGGATTTCCCTGTCGCTAAAAATTAAATAATTAGTTTGTAATGGCCATTAACCATTCAGAATCTAAACAATTGCGCATCAGGTAATCCGTCCTCGATGCTTCCTAGTTATTCACCTAATTCTATTTGTGATAGGTTATCGGGCCCTACGTTCAAACATCTGGGTTTTATAATGATTTCGAAGTAGAATTCTTGGAACAACAACAAAAATTGAAATATATCCCCCCAACACATTCTTATTAACCAAGTATTTCAATGATGAATGGCCGGTAAACATATTGAAGTGCCCTCCTAACAGATAGTGGTGGAAATTTTGTAACGCATATACCATTTCCAACCCTTCTCTTTTTGTCGTCGTATATTTTTTCTTTGTAGTGGAAAACTTTTGACTCGCAAATGCGATCGAGTGGTCGATTCATCCTTCTCCTGGTTGGAATAATATCATTCCTAGTGCTATTGACGAAGCATCGACATGGACTTGTAAGTCCTTCATCTAATATGGAAAAAATAATATCGGTGTTGCGACCATTTCTTGCTTCAGTATGTTGATACTTTTCTGGCACTCGTCGCTCCATTCGAACTTCACATATTTTTTTCAGTGACTTCTTGTTTGGCACCGTGATTACCGCATATCCCCTTATAAACTTCCTAGAGTATCCCATGTGTCCCAATGTGGCCCGTAACTGCTTCATTGTCACTGGTGTTGGTAGGCCAACAATGATCACAATCTTGGTTGTGTCTACCAACATGCCTTCCTTTAATACAATGTATCCCAATAGGATTCCAAATGGTGTGAAAAAGATACATTTCTTTAGATTCAACGAAATTTGATGCTATCAACATATTTCCAGCATCAATCGAAGGTTTGTGGTATGGTCTCTTACCAAGCCATAAATGATCCAGTCATCCATATACACCGATAAGAACTTATGAATGAAATATTTGAATACAAAAACATTTAACCTTAGAAATATCACCAGAGAATTCTTGAGATCAGATGGCATTACTGTGTATGGAAAACATCCCCATTTTGTTATGAATGTGGTTTTGTGTCTATATTCCTTTGCAATCCTTATCCAGTGATATCATGAAAATCCATTCATGAATGAGTATACTTCCTCTCCTCCTACCCGTTTCAGTACTTCGTTGGTAAATGGTGTGGGAAACAGATCATGAATACTTGCATCATTTAATTTCCTCAGATCGACGCATATTCAGATTTCTCTGGTGTTTTTGTCTTGAACAACCATCGGGTTGATCCATTGTGATTCCTCGATATGTTCTATAATCACTGCATCCATCATCCGCTCTAGGTTTTCCTTGAGGCACTCTTTGTATCTCATATTCAATGAATATTGTCGCTTCTTTACTAGTTTCGCATTAGGTTTTAGAGGGATCTTCATTTCGCCAAAATCCCCTAAAATGCCTTTCATCTTAGAAATTTTTGTTGAAAACAAAAACTGAAACTCATGTAGTAGGTCAGTGGCCTTCCCTACTGTTGAATCATCCAAATAGTATCCAATACAAGCAAACTTTGGACTTTCCATTGTTCCAATGTTGAACTTCTTTATCTTCAATGTCTGCTTGAATTTGTTGAATGGTATTTCTGGTGCTTCGATGTCGCGACTTCCTTCTGACTTTGGGATGTAGATGACTCTCGGATTGTCCTCGTCGTTAGGCTCTCCCAACACGTTGTAACACTCTATCATCATATGTGTTGTCGGTGTCCATTGTAGTCCCGTTAGTTGTTGAGTCGGATCTATCTCTAGCACTTTTTCGCAGATGTCCTACAGAACACTATGGATGATCGAATTTTTGTCTGCAAAATTGAAAGTATGGCTGAAGCTAATAGTTAGTTGTTCCCATGTTGTCGTTTCTCATCGCATTTCCATAGAGACGTACCATCTTCATGGTGTTTCATATAGCATATGGATTAATGTGTGAACCCATTCCTCCTTTGGCATCATTTCCATCATGTTTGGCATGTTATCAGGTGATTTCCTGGATTACTTATTCCATCGTATATTTTACCTTTATAGTGTTCCTCCTCCCCAAATCGAACTTCCATCTGTCGTTGGCATATTTTCCAATTTTCTATTGATTTTTTGTGTGCACCCCACCATGTTGCTGGGGTATCCTTAAGTGCTTCTTCTAATTCCAACAAACATTGCAGTTCTGGTACTCTATCTTCGAATTCCCTAATTAAGGATGCCAAGTTAGGTAATCCTTCATATGTTGGTATCTCATATACTTATGTCGCTATCCATATCAGTGACTGTGTAATTCATTCACATTTTCTTGATTGATACTTCATGCAATCCGTTCTGCCAATTTTCCAGTGCTTCGTTAGAGTATGAAGGCAAGGCTGATACTATGGCATCTCAGTTACCCCTCAGCAGTAGGATTGATGTAGTATTCAGAGACATTGTAGGCATGATCCCAACCTCTCACAACTTCATATTTTATTGTTTCAACATATCACTATCCTTCGAGGGGGTCCAGTGGGGCAATGACCCTCGTGTCGCTATTCTCGAACGACATAATTCTTTTCTTGAAAATGATAACTGCTAGGTTTTCCATTTCCCAGCCGATTCCCAACAACACTGGGTATGGGCTGGTATTGTCGACCATCTCTATAACATCGAAGTTTGCGTATGTGTTCTTTGACTAGTAGATGAGGAACTCGACCAATGGATGAAACTTTGGCCTGATTTGCCAAATGAAGCTGTACTGGTGACCAGAATATCTTCGGTTTCCCCATCATTTCCCACATCCGTTTGGTTAGGATGTTCACGTTCGACCCTAGATCCAAGATGATGGAATCTACCTCATATTCACCAATATGGGAAGTCATTCTCATTTATCTTCTTTTTTTCCTCTTTTGCAACTAGTTGAGAGGGAAATCTTGTCATCCCTCTTCTTGTTGATACAAGATGCTGCCTATTTTTGCTAATGTGTCATGATCCTTAGCTAATGTTAGATAACTTTCTTAATTTTTTTGAGAGAAATAA
The DNA here is from genome assembly GCA_001517045.1 of Pseudotsuga menziesii. NCBI lineage: Eukaryota > Viridiplantae > Streptophyta > Pinopsida > Pinales > Pinaceae > Pseudotsuga > Pseudotsuga menziesii. The sequence continues at coordinate 419,290 of LPNX010029247.1, read as the reverse complement.
CCTTTCCTTGCGATCTCGATGAGTTAGTTGAATAAAAAATCAGTGGCATTTCATAAACATGTAACTTACCATTTCTCTTGATCAACGCATCTCTTGCATCGAAGAAGGTTTATTTTTCAGGTCCTACATCAAATTGTAATTTCTTCTGAGCTATAGGATGAACATTTGGTAGTGTCCTGTCTTCTCCTATCATAGCTCCTCCTCTTGTTACTACGACGACGTTCGCTGGTCTATTCCTTATTTCAGCCGATATATTCTACACATTTGGATTAGGATTCTGAGTTTGATTTATATTTTGGTTTGATTGCAGTTGTCTTGCATTCTTACCTTGCCATTTCACAATTAGATGCAGACAGTCTTCGACCGTGTTATCATTTGCACGAAAGTAAGTACAATTATATTGTGGATTCAGACAATCCCTTTGACAGTGTCCTACCACTCCGCAATTGTAACAGGTAATAGGTCCTTGATCTTGATCGAAAGTTCCTCCTCGACCATAGCCTCTATTGCGGCCACCACAAAATCCTCTCTAGAACCCTCCTTGATACTAATACGATGTCTCATTTTACTGTGGTTTTTTGAATCGCTGTTATGGTTGATTATACTGCGGTTCTGGTTGATTATATTGCGGTTGTGATTGATTATATTGCGGTTGCAGTTTATTATTTTGAGGCTGCAGTTGAGGTCTCTCTGCTGGTCATTACTCTTCTCCTTTCATAAAGTATGTATCCAAAGTTCTCTCTTGGAGCAAATCATAAGCTCGACAATATTTTTCTTCATGACCCACCGACTGACAGAAATTATAGAAAATATTGGATGGATTCGACACAACTTTCTGTAAGTATACATGTTCTTCTGACTGATGTCCTCTTGTTTGAGAAATTTGAAACTAGGGAATTCCTCCTTGAATTAGTGGATTTGACACCCTCGACTATAAGAATTCATGGAATTTGGGACAATTATCCTTATGATGTCCTTCAAACCTACATAGACAAAACCATATCTCTTCACGAACCTCTTTCCCCTTCTTAATATCTTGCAGCTGGGTTGTAAGCTTTGCCAACTATGACTGGATTTGGATCATGCTAATCCTTGTTTCGCTGACTAGTTAAGACTCTAGTTTCATCGCAATTTCTAGGGCTTCCGCTTGAGATGTGATCTTCTGTTGCATTAATTCCATGCAGATGTGAGGTACCAAGGCCACATTGAACCATTATTTATGATGTACGTCACTCATTCCGAAGCTAACCTTGGCCATCAGGGTTTTGAATCTCTGATCGAAATCCCACACCGATTCGTTGGGGAATTTATTTATTTCCTTGAACTCTGTAATAAACTACGATTCTGAATTTGGTTTTTTAAATCCATCAATCAGTCCCATCCTGATTTTTTCTAGGGTTTTCTGTTTACTCTTTGTCGGTACTTACACAAATTTCATATACCAATCCAACGCCCGAACTCTAAAGGTCGTCGCTAGTTGTCCTTTCTTGATATCCTCATCTTAGACTTATTTCATTGTCCATACTGCTTTGCACAAGAACCAGTACTATTCTAGTTCCTCGACCCCATTTTCTTGGAACAAAGGTATATTTACATCATCACACACCATCCTAGGTTTTCTATCAGTATTTGTCGATTCGATACTATTACTACTGTGCTGACACACATGAAAACCCTGCGAAGAACTTGTGTTTGTTCCTGCCAAGTTGCCAAGTTTGGCACGGTGCGTGGGGTCGTAGGTACGTTGTAGCTCTAGGTTGGTCCTTCCTTAGATTCAGGGGTATCCTGGTCATTCCCTTCATTAGTATAGGGTCATTTGGTTCCTTGTGGTCCTATTTCATAGTTCTCTGTTTCGATCACACTAGGAGTCTCTTACTTAGTCCTCCTCCTCTTTTATGGTCAGAACCTCACCCCACTTTGTCAGAGACCACACTCTTCTATGAATTCCCTCACAGTATCGTCATGAATCACGTCCATCTACCCCGCATTATTTCCTCAAACCCACATCTTTGTGGTACCAACGACCTTCACACACCATATATTTACTCGTTGGGAATTCATCTTTAGTATCCCTTTTGCACAAATGAGCATCTTGATCCAAAATTGTAACGACAATAGATATATCCCTTTGTGTCCTTTAAAATTCCCTTTCTGCGTCGCTGTAGGATTTGATTGTATCAAAAACAAACTTAGTGATATATCCTTCCAAAATGTTGTTTATCCATACATCGATAGCTCTTGAATATTTGTTGTTGACCCTATGCAACTGCTGGATTATTTCCAGAGTCCAGTGCTCAGGATCGCCTCCTCGAAAATTCTTCTTTTGAAAAGTGAGTTGCGCCAACCATTCATATAACACTAATGGGAATTCACAGAAAATTACTTCATGGGTGTTAGAATATATGTACTTTTCTAACCATTCCTTCTCCAACCATCTCGAGTTCTGGTTTTCTTCTTCAACAAACTCCCGGGTTTTCTTATGAAACCAATCCTATATTTTTGGTTTCGTCGGATGTCACAAGACTCCTTTTTCGTACTATGGTCCTGGAAACATAACCATTTATTGACACATAGCTTTGTTGACAAGGGTTCACTTTACACTTCTCTCAACAAACCTCGACACAAACTCCTTAAACATTGGCCCGAAAAGGATTTACCCTTCCCAATAACACCTGTAGGGCAGGTGTAGTCTCACCCGAGATGTTTAAGGGGAGCTGCAGGAACCACGTTTTCATAGTTGGGAGGGGACATGAGTCACTTCATACCCATTCATATCACAACCAGAATTCCAAATTCATATCATACTATTATGCTACCTTAGTTGCATTAACCAATATCTAATGATTCACAACATAACCGAAAATCCCGATTGCATTAATACGTATCTAACCAAATATATGTATCAACAAGCATTAAACCATTGCGGAACATCAATTATATTTGCAACAAGAGATAATGACAAAGACAATGCACAATCATCCTTATTCATAAAATAGGTTCACATCAGAGAATACCGAAAGAAGCTACCAGACAACAAGATCAAATCCATGCCGAAACATCATATTATAATCCACAGATGTGAAATCATACACTGCCGAATAACACCAGATACTTTGAAAAATTATCAGATCTTATGCGATGATAATCATACATACAATGATGCCAAAATGATGCCCATAATGCCAATGATGCAATCATTCAATACCAATGATGATGATTCCTTTTATGATTTTTTAAATTCTTACAAATCTATAGGCTCACTTGGCCGTTACAAAATGGTCCAATTGACCAACTACTAACTAACTTAACCAACAGCTCCTTGTTTGTCGACTTATTTACCCTTTGCGGTTGGTCCTTTGTTCTTGTTGACACCCTCTCCATCGCTGGTAGTACCACACTTTGTGAATTCTATACCCGTGCCAACACTTGCTTCAGAACATCCCGCTCTCTCTGAGGATCAGACATTGTAATTATTCTTCATTCAATACATGTCATTTTTACTTGTAGGTTAGGGCATATAGTTTTTTCCTACAAGACAAATTCAGTCAAGTTATTATCAACATTTCATAATCCAGTCATTTCAATAAAATGAGAAACAACACACACTGACATGCAAAACATTTTAACCAATGTTTCAGTAAAATCATATCTCATGGATTTTAATCACATGAATACCTCAATGTATTTGTAGTGGTTCATATAGTTATGTACACATTAAATCAATGTTTCGACATAAACCCATTCATATTTCATGTAATGTTTTGCAATTCTATATCAGTCTTATATTTATATCTCATGAAGATTTATGCAAACCCTTATTCTTCTTGTTGAGTAAATTAGTTGTCATTGATGTCAAATCAGTTATCGAAAGTCAAACATATGGTGGCAGACTGAAGGTTGCAGGTATCCAGAATAACAAATTAAGAACCCCGTTACAGGTTGCAGGTTGCAGGGTGAATGACAAACGAATAACCCTATAGCAAGTTGAACGACTGAGATCGATCATCCAATGTTGTTGCTGAATGAACTAGTGCAGAGTGTAGTGCTCTGCCTAACCAGTAGAGCACTGTGTCCATTTCTCTGTGATGTTCTCTATCTTAAGCTCATTTTGAGTTAGTTTTTAATAAAATCAAGACATTTTAATTTTATTACAGGTTTATATCCATGTATGTTCTATTAGTTTTATAAACATATGAATGTACAAATATGAACTGAAAACATATTAATGTAGAAATATGAGCTGTACATGTTTGATAAACTTCATGAATTTTTGTAAATTAGACAATAATACCATGCAGGAATTTAGTATCTAGATACCTGGAATTTATATACCTGGAATCAGCGGTTGTAGTAGATCCAACAAGTTTGCTGTAGACCTCGTAGGATCCTTTCCATCCAAGCCTTTATTAACAAAATGATGTGCCACCCTGCCGAGCCCATAGACCAATAATACCAAGAGCAACTTCCTTTCCATTCTATATCTTTCTTCGTTTCCACCCATTTCTCCATCATTTCCATATATCCTCGTCCTTGAGTTATCCTCCTCCTCAAGTTTTTTTTTTCTTTTCTCAGTCCTTTTCCCACTGATGCAGAGTCTAATTTCCCCCAAAAAAATCCTCCCCCATTTCTCTTTGATACCTCCCCTAAATACTCATTTTCCTCCTACTTTCTTCCACCTTGCTCCACCACCTTTCCCCCAAAACACTTCATTCACCTACCTCTTTCAGTTTTCGATGCTAGTAAATTATTATAATCATGAATATACATTTATTCATTCAATTGTCCTTATCTCGAGCATTCGAATAGTTAAGGTTATTTAAGTTGAATTGAATAAGTTGGTTGTCTGGCATTTATTAATTCTTCGAATGTTCACCACTGGACCCTCACAGGATGGTAGTTTAATAGCTAGTCCTATTCAAATCAAATATGTTGAATAAAATAATAATTTTAGTAATTATCTTGTGTACAGGTGAGTATCTTAGTTGTTTTACTTGATCCAGAATCCGATGTTAGTAATCATAGTAATAAGTATTATTATAAAATCAATCATGTCATATCTTGATGGTCATATTCCATAGTTCAATATACATGTTTAACCTACACAGAATCATTTGGTGTATTTGATTAATAATTATTTTACTCGAGTTATTTCCACTTGGGTTTAATTGAACAATTGACTACATTTACCACAAGAGCGTAATAATAACAATAATAATAATAATAATTGTTTAATTAATTAATTGACTATGTTTAACACAAGATCTTAATAATTGTCATAATAATAATAGAAATAATTGTCTAATTAAACTATCGGTTATGTTTACCACAAGAGGCACTATTAATAATAATAATAATAATAATAATACCATTAATAATAATTATAATTAAAGACATTTTATAGTTGTTTGTTTTTAATCACAAGTATCATAGTCATGAGGATGTTATCTCTAGATTCATAATCAAAGCACCCTTAGGGGTTTAAACAACCCTGAAAATTTTGTTAATGTAAATGAACAATGTTTAAGTCTACGCACGACAACTTTCTGAGGATTATTCTTATTTACGACACTTGATCACTTACGTATTACAGTGTTCACATATCATTAATGAATATGTTAACTTAACATTCATTATTTCATTAACATATTTACCTATGAAAACCTATACCATTAGTGATCGTGTTAAGTATTGGCATGCCGATATTGGTATACGTGTGCAAAGTGTGCATGCATAGATCATACACGTACTATAAGAAAACATCATATATCCTATATATAATAATAATAATAATAATAATAATAATAATAATAATAATAATAATGATTCACATAGATAGGACATTCATGGATACAAGACATAACAATCGCAAATACCTAACCGAATTAACGTACAAACATGTAATCTTTTCAGCATCATCAATCATTAATTATTAATGAATTAAGTTATAACATCGTTATATTTTTAGATTCATTACTCAATCAATTATTTTCAAGGAAGAGACACCTACTACTACTAATCTTGCTGT
>LPNX010029247.1:393986-413195 GCA_001517045.1 Pseudotsuga menziesii | reverse complement strand
ATCCCCCCTGACCCAACACAGTACTAGCTATAACATCCTCCCATCCTAACCTACGTCCGCACCCTCCCTATCCTTCCTCTGCTAGTATAGAAGTGGATTTCAGCTTCACCGACCTGACCACATAAGAACCTGAGAGCGATAGCGTCGGCTGAACAGTGGACCTAGCCTCTCCTAGCAGGCATCCGACCATCGTCATCACAACAACATGGGGAGCGTGTCTCAGCACTGCCCTCCCATGACCTTGGGTATTATAAAAACATAGGGTGGAACACATCCATCCCTCTCAACATCCTGGGTCTATATACCCTATCAAAAACATACTTTGCTACTATCGAGATTATTGGTCTGTGTCATCGTATCATCAATTTTGGTAATCAAGGCTCTTCTGCAGAAATAGGTACTATACCACACTTCATATAAAGTATCCATTTATTACATAGCCCGTGTGTCCTGCAAATTAATACTTTGAAAACATACATTCATAATAATATCTCCATTCAATCATCAGTTGGTGCATATTATCAACAACATTTCCTCTCATTGTATAAATCATTAAATTGATCACATCATGGTTCGATATCCATGTACCACATCATATATATATTACATTTATCAATGATGACAATTAAACATACACTGTCTTTATGAACAAAGGAATATCATGATAACTATAACATAGTAACCTCACAAACATAATCATAACATCACAATAAATGTATCAACATAAGCATAGTAACATCTTAGACATAGTAGCAACATCTATCATGTCATAAATATGGTTTACTTAGTCGAACTGAGTCCAACATTTACTAAGAAAATAAAATGCAACATGTCGATATGCCTAGTCAAAGATGGGCATTACACAGAGGTTAAACACATACGAAGTGATAAAGTTCCACGAAGGATTAAGATTGGATGGTATAGGTTAGTCCCTCCCTAGATCCAATGGCTGAGGATTAGTTCCAAAAAATATAGGCAGAATGATGAAGTTTCACAACAATCAAGACCAGACGGCTTATATGAGTCCCGAACTAGATCTGACGATTAAGGATTAATTTCGATAGTTAGGCGGAAAATCCAAAGTTCCGTAAAAGATCAAGATCGGACGGCTGAGATCAGTTTTGCTAAAAGAGATTGATGGTGCGGAAGAAAAAATGCAAAAATGGAATTGAGGAAGTAATGTTTAAAGGTTATATGAACCCGCAATTCAGAAGATCAAAGGTAAGGAAAGACTCTGAGAGAGATTGACGATGCGGAAGAAATATTACATAAAGAAGCTCATGGAAAGGATCTTGCGGAAAGTCCAGATACGATTTGAGGAAACATCACATCCCGCATCCTGTAATCTAGAGATCGACGATAAAGAAGAATTTTGATGAAGATCAACGATGGAAAATTGACTTCTGCATTCCGCAGTGCGGACAGGAAAAAGCAAAAATTCGACATCCCGCATCCTGCAATCTAGAGATCGATGCTCAAGAAGAAGCCTGATGAAGATGAATGGTGGGAATAATTGAAACAGAAACTTGGTGCAGAAATACGATTTAAAAAAGGAAATATGTAGAATAGATCAACGGTTCAAAGAGATCCAAACAAAATATCAACTGTTCGGATTGTATTTGGTGAAGATGATTACGGATGCACCAAAAAATGATAAACAGGGCTGCGGAAATGAATTATGAGTTGTGGGAAGAACGAAATTTTTCATTTGCTGAAGTGTTGCGATGGTTGAATGGGTAGATGATGATTGGTTGTGTCTGTAAAGAAACAGCCGCGATAAAAAATGAAAGAGCACAATTATGGAGAGTTGCATTGATACGAAATAGGTATAGGGTATTTAAATAAATGAATATGTAAAGAATTAAGTGTCAATGTTTGTAAGCTTTACAAAGTCCAAAGTGAATAGTTTACAACTGTTCCAAAATACTGAGAAAATCAGATCAGGGTGGTAGGGTGGTGCTAGGGTAGGCCACAGGTCTGCACGGGGTCGAATCCTCCTTCCAGTCGTAGCTGGAGAACAGGGTGTCATAACATCCTTGTCTATTGAGGCATGAAGAAAACCATAGGGGTGTTGTAGCATCCTAGTCTATAGTTGTAGGAAAAAACTATGGTGTGTTTTGAATCCTTTCTGTAGTAGCAAATAAACAAATTTGAAAATTCATCTTATTAATGAGTTTGTGTTGGTGGTTTTCTCTTTGAGGTTTCCACGATAAAATCTGTCTTAATTGTTGATTTTTGTGTATTTTATTTATAAAAATACAATACTGATTCACCCCCACTCTCAGTATTGTGTGATAAACCAACAATTGGTATCAGAGCAGGTTCCTTCATAACAACTTAACCACTGAAAGGAAGATCCCATCCAAAAATCACAATGGATCAACAAGAAGGGTTGGCCACTAACAAACCTCCACTATTTGCCAGAGAAAATTATGCTTACTGGAGTGTAAGAATGAGGTGTCATCTGATGTCCCTAGGATGGAAGGTTTGGGAAGCAACATAAAATGAGCTTAAAATAGGAAACCAATACCCTACGAACATAGTTGAACTAGGTGAATATGAAGGTAATTCCAAAGCCCTAAATGCAATCTTAAATGGTTTAACAAATTCAGTGTTTACTAAAGTTATGCAATGCACATCTGCCAAGCAAGCTTGGGACAATTTGAAAATTATCTATGAAGGAGAATCAAAAGTCAAAGAATCCAAAATTCAAACATATACGAGTTGATTTGAAAGTCTTAAAATGAAATAAGAAGAGAATATTGGTGAATACCTTCTTCGTGTAGATGAAGTTGTTAATGCGATCAGAGGGCTTGGAGAAAAATTACAAGAAAAATAAGTGGCAAGAAAGGTACTAAGAACATTGCCAATGATATATGACCCAAAGGTATCTACCTTAGAAGAATGAGATGAACTTAAAAAGGTAACAATGGACGAGTTACATGGAATTCTCGTTGCATATGAGATGAGATCAGGACAAAATGGATCTTAAAGAAAAGAAGCAACTTTTAAATCCTCCTTAAAAAATCAATAAGAAAACCCAAATGATGAGGAAGCTCTTTTCATTAATAAACTTGAGAGAATGATTGGAAAATACAAGGGGAAGTTACTGTTAAAGTGTTTCAATTGTGGAAGGATTGGACATTTTTCCACTAAATGCATCTACACTAAACAAGATGAGAATGAAGATAAGGAAACTTCGAAGTTCAAAAAGGGTAAACCAGGAAAAAGAAAAAACCATCTGAGAAAAGGAAAATTGTGTACACCATAGAAGACAATGAAGATTCAAATGGAAGTTAATTTGAAGAAACTGAAGTTTTATTTATGGGTCTAGATACTCAAGCCTCAAATAGTGACTCAGATATAGAAGGAGAAATAGACCTAAGAGGTGAACTTGTTAGCGCCCTTGAAGAACTTGAGAAATGTAGGAAAAAGAACAGACAACCAAATCTTATCATCAGTCAGCTGGAAGCTCAACTTCTAGATGCCAAAAAGGTTGAGGAGGACCTAAATATACAATTCAAAAGAAGAATACAAGAGTCTTAAAATCTTGCAGAAGAAATCATCCAATTCAAGAGAAAGCTTGATGAAGAATCTATCAAGTTAAAGTTTGAGAATAGCTCAAGGATTCTAGATGACATTTTGAGTAGCCAAATACCATCAAGCGATAGGTCTGGTTTGGGGTTCGTTAAAGAGAAGAATTCAGAGAGTTTTTCTGTCACAAATCAAGAAGGAAGTAAGAAAAGCTATGCTGAAATACTAAAGACTCCAGCTAAAAAGGAAAGAAGCAAGAAACCAGGATTAAATTCTCAAGATAAAAATTGAAATAATATAGCACCCAAGAGACCAAATAGATATCTACAGATCTTTTTAGGTCACTATTTTTCTTGTAATAATTTTGGTGATAAAGCCTCAAATTGAAAAACTGAAAGAAGGGTTTCTGAATACAAGAAGAAGTCATCAAGTAATAAGACGAAGGGAAATAAGAATCTTTTTACACTACTCCAAAAATATGATATATAATGTTACAAGTGTAATAACCATGGACATATGGCAAGAGATTGTAAACTGAAGAATCCTACAAGGAATACTGTTGAAATCAAAACACAGAACACCAAACAAAAGAAGTATTGGAAAGAGAAGGAAGAAATGGAAAGTTCCATGATTTATTTATGTGCAACCGAAAGCCAAAAATTAGGGCACTTAGACAATGGTTGTTCAAAACATATGACCAGTGACTCAAGCAAATTCATAACACTAAAATACAATAAGGGAAAATTCACTTTTGGAGACAATATGTCTTCCAAAATAATTGGCAAAGGAACAACTGTTGTCAACAGCAAGATCAAAGAAGAAAATGTTTTGCTAGTTGAAAACCTAAAGCATAATATTCTCAGTGTAAGTGAAACATGTGACCAAGGACACATTTGTATCTTTGACTCAGAAAATGTGAAATCAAGAATAAGAAATCAGGAAAGGTCGTTGGCATTGCTATGAGAAATACAAATAATGTATACAACTTGGAAAATGAAAACCAATCCTACTTAAGTATGGTAGATGAAATTTGGTTATGGCAAAGAAGGTTGGGACATTTAGGTTTTGACAATATTTCCAAAATAAGAACGAAGGAAGCTGTAAGAGATCTACCAAAAATTGTAGTTCCTCTAAACTCTGTGTGAAAAAATTGTCAACATGGGAAGCAAACCATAGGCAAGTTTAAAATAAAAGAGCATATGACCTCACACCCTTTGGAAATAATACACACAGACCTATGTGGACCAACCAGAACTAAAATCCTGCAAGGAGATCACTATTTCATGTTTCTAATTGATGATTACACAAGGATGACTTGGGTGGCATTCCTCAAAGAAAAATCAAAAGCTTTTGAAAAATTTAAAATCTTCAAAGCAATGGTTGAAAATGAGTTGGGTATGAAAATCAAGTGTCTTAGATAAGATAATGGGGGAGAATTTACCTCCAATGAATTCAATGAGTTTTGTGAAGGTCATGGAATTACGAGGCAATTTTTAGCTGCAAAAAAATCCTCAACAGAATGAGGTTGTTGAAAGGAAAAATAGAATTGTCCAAGAAGCTACCAGAACTATGCTCAATGAAGCAAAATTGTCAGATTCATTTTGGAGAGAAGCTATATACACAACTGTCTACATACTTAACAGAGGACATCTCATAGTGAATAAGGATAAGAACCCCTACGAATTGTGGTATGGAAGACTAGCCTCAGTAAAATATTCTAAAGTGTTTGGCAGTAACTGTTACATCAAAAGAAACAAGGATGACCTTGGAAAGTTTGACTCCAGGACTGATGAAGGAATATTTTTAGGATGCTCATCCACCACAAAGGCATATAGGTGTTACAATAAAAGGTCACATAAAATTTTAGAAAGTGCTGATGTGAAGGTAGATGATATAAAACCAAGGAAAGAGAAAAATATTGACAGTATTGAAAATACATGTGATGATGAAATAAAAGACTTGCAAAAGGATGAGAGCACTCATAACGAAGAAGAAGACAAAGAGAGGGAATATACACAAGAAGATAATGAATACTTCCCTAGACCTGACACTAAAAATCCTTCTAGAAGGGTACAAAAGGATCATATGGAGTCACATATCATGGGTGATAAAAATACTGGAGTCAAAACAAGAAGCCAACTACCAGATGTGGAACAAGCCCTCCTCTCAATAGTAGAACCCAAGAACTTTACAGAAGCCAACAAAAGTGATGAATGGGTCAAAGCCATGAATTAATAACTAGATTAGATTGAGAAAAATGAGACGTGGGAACTTGTCCCAATACCTGAAGATAAGAACATTGTAGGAACCAAATGGATTTTCAAAAACAAGTTCAATCAAGATGGACAAGTAATAAGGAACAAATCAAGATTGGTTTGTAAGGGGTATTCCCAAGTGGAAGGTATTGATTTTGAAGAAGCTTATGATCCTGTAGCTCAACTTGAAGCAATCAGAATGTTTTTAGTGCCGCCATGCCATAAAACTTCAAAGTATATCAAATGGATGTCAAGTCTGCATTCCTGAATGGAAAACTAGAAGAAGAAGTGTATATTGAACAACCTGAAGGGTTTCTCTTTACTAAAAACAATTATTATGTCTGTAAACTGAAAAAGGTACTCTATGGTCTCAAACAAGCTATAAGAGCATGGTTCTCAAGACTAGATAGTTTCTTGAAACAACAAGGTTTTAAAAGAGGAATCACTGAAAGTATTCTTTACCTAAAAATCGAAGATAAAAATATGATCGTTGTTGTTGTCTATGTGGATGATATCATTTTTGGAAGCAATGTTCAAATCCTAAGTGTAGAATTTGCCTATGAAATGAAGAAAGAATTCAAAATTTCAATGTTGGGTGAATTAACATTCTTCTTGGGATTGCAAGTCTACCAAACAGACGAAGGAATTTTCATCTCTCAAACTAATTACATCAAAGATATGTTGAAAAAATTTAAAATGGAAGATTCCAAACCTGTTGGTACTCCTATGGTCACTAGTTGCAAGTTAAGTAAGGATGATGAATCTATGGAAGTAGATCATACCATGTTTAGATCCATGATTGGCAGTCTGCTATATGTGACAACCAAAATACCAAATGTGATGCAAGCTGTTGGATTGGTGGCTATATTCCAGTCAGCCCCCAAAGAAACACATGTAACGACAGTAAAAAGGATTTTTAAATATCTAAAAAGTACCATGGAGTATGGTTTATGGTATCCAAAAGGAAAAGACTTTACCTTGAAAGTGTTTACTGATGTAGGTTGGGAAGGAACTGTTGATGATATGAAAAGTACTAGTCGATACATTCTTTTTGGGAAATTGTTTAGTATTATGGTCAAGTAAAAAGCAATCCTCCATTTCACTCTCTACAACAGAAGCAGAATATATTGCTATTGCATCATGCTGCATTCAGTTTATTTGGATGAAACAAACCCTAGAATATCTACTTGTAAAATATGAACATCCAATAGTGATCAACTATGATAACACTAGTGCTATAAATATGTCTAAAAATCCTATCATGCATTCTAAGACAAAACATATACCAATCAAGTATCACTATCTAAGAGAACATGTATTTTAAAAAGCTATCAGATTAGAATACATTAACATAAAAGAACAGATTGCTGAAATTTTCACCAAACCACTATCTAAGGAAGCCTTTGAGTGTCTTAGACAGAACATGGGAGTCATTCCTTTACCAAAGCAATAAAAGAAGGAATCGAAATCTCAGGGGGAGATATGATGACAGGGGGAGTTGTCAGACAGAGTGGTCTCTTTGTCATTGTTGTCAAACGGGGAGAATGATTAAAGATATTTCCATCAGTGCCAAAGGGGGAGATTATTGAGTAAATTAGTTGTCATTGATGTCAAATCAGTTATCGAAATTCGAATATATGGTGGCAGACTGAAGGTTGCAGGTATCCGGAATAACAAAGGAATAACCTTGTTATAGGTTGCTGGTTGCTGGGTGAATGACAAACGAATAACCCTATAACAATTTGAACGACTAAGATCGATCATCCAATGTTGTTGCTAAATGAACTAGCACAAAGGTTAAACAAATACGAAGTGATAAAGTTTTGTGATGGATTAATATTGGAAGACAAAGGTTAGTCCCGCCCTAGATCTAGCGGCTAAGGATCAGTTCCGCAAAAGATAGGAGAAAGGATGAAGTTCTGCAACAATCAAGATCAGATGGCTTATATTAGTCCCGCACTAGATCTAATGATTAAGGATTAATTTCGACAGTCAGGCGAAAAATCCAAATTTGTGTAAAAGATCAAGATCATACGACTGAGATTAGTTCTGCTAAAAGAGACTGATGGTGTGGAAGAAAAAATGCAGAAAGGGAATTGTGGAAGTAACGTTTAAAGATTTTATGAACCTACAATCCGCAACCCACAATACGGAAGATCGAAGGTCAGGAAATACTTCTCAGGAGATCGACTGTGCAAAAGAAAGCTTGTGGAAAGTCGAGATACAATTTGAGAAAATATCGCATCCCACATCTCACATCCTGCATCTCGCATCCCACAATATGGAGATCAATGATCAAGAAGAATCCTGATGAAGATCAACAATGGAAAGACAACTTTCACATTCCGCAGCGTGGAAAGGATTTTGTGGAAAGGAAAAAGTGAATAGTCGACATCCCACATCCCGCATCCCGCAATCTTGAGATCGACGCTCAAGAAGAATCCCGATGAAGATCAACGATGGGGAATCGTTAAAACATAATTTTTATGCAGAAATACGATTTAAAAAAGGAAATATGTAGAATAGATCAATGGTCCAAAGAGATATAGACAAAAGATCAACTGTCCAGATTGTATCTAGTGAAGAAGATTACAGATGCACTAGAATACGATAAACAAGGCTATGGAAATGAATTCTGAGCTGTGGGAAGAATGAAACGTTGCCTTTACTGAAGTGATGTGACGGTTGAATGGGTAGATGATGATTGGTTGTGTCTGTAAATAAACAGTCGTGATCCAAAATGAAAAAGTGCAACTATGGAGAGTTGCGTGGATATGGAATAGGTATAGGGTATTTAAATAAATGAATGTGTAAAGAATTAAGTGTCTATGTTAGTAAGCTTGACAGAGTCCAAAGTGAATAGTTTACAAATATTCCAAAATACTGAGAAAATCATATCAGGGTGGCAGGGTGGTGCTAGGGCAGGCCATAGGTTTGCAAGGGGTCGAAGCCTCCTTCTAGTCGTAGTTGGAGAACATGGTGTCGTAGCATCCTTGTCTATTGAAGCAGGTAGAAAACCATAGGGGTGTTGTAGCATCCTAGTCTGTAGTTGTAGGAAAAACCTAGGGTGTGTTTTGCATCCTTTATGTAGTAGCAAATAAACAATTTTGTAAAATTCATCTTATTAATGAGTTTGTGTTGGTGGTTTTCTCTTTGAGGTTTCCACGATAAAATATGTGTCTTAATTGTTGATTTTTGTGTATTTTATTTATAAAAATACAATACTAATTTACCCCCCCTCTCAGTATTGTGGGATAAACCAACACTTCTTAGCATGATTTTTCCTAAAAATAGAAAGATTGTAACATATGATTTTAATCATATTTATACCATAACACCATTCCTAATCCCAGGAATACATATTGTAATGAAACAACATCTAATTTTATAAACACATATGATAATGAAATAATCATTCAACACAACATTCATATCTCATGAATCAATCATGCAACCCAACATTCATATCTCATGAATCAATCATGCATGCTCTATATTCATATTTTATAAAACAATCATGTATGCTCTATATTAATATCTTATGAATCCATCATGCATGCTCTATATTAATATCTTATGAACAATCATGCACGATCTATATTCATATCTTATGAATTTGTTATTTGTCAATAAAAGAAAGACAATCAACATATATGCTCACAATTCCTAATCTCATGAATACAAATTTCTATATGACTATAATGAAAACCTTCAAAAGCATATAGATCTAAATAGCATATAATAAAAAATTCAAGTACTTATCTTTTATTGTTTTGCATGATCCCTCTTGATCTCTGCTTCATTGTGGAGATTAATAGAGTCCCTTGATCTTGATCTCTCTGGAAATTTGAGTGCATGTAGGAGGTAGTGAATCTTTGCATGAAGAAACTAGATCCCATGCAACCCAGAGTGAATGCTCTTCTTCAAAGAACGCTTCTTCTAATGATCATCTTTTTCTTCGGATGATATCTCAACTATATGAGGCTCTCATTATACACAAGATCCATTGAATAATTATAATATCCAAACTACATATCTTGGGGTTGTTCCATCAATTCGTCCACTTTGGGAAAATAGTCATAACATGAATTCTAAGAATTTCATATTAAAAAAACTGATCATATATCTCAAACAGTTGCGATTTTTTTAAATCCGCTCAAGATCAAGCTAAATAATATCATTTGGGAAGTGGGTTTTAAACCGTTATTTTTTATTCCTCATGGAATGATCTGAATGTATTCACGAAATTTGTCTCCTGAAAAGTGACAGAAATGGTGCATATTGACTTGGTATTGAATTCTCCTTGCATTGGATAAAGGCTTCTCACTCACTGAGGTCACATAGGAATATAGTTGAATGATCCTCAATAATTCTTAAAACCCTTTCCTTTATTTTGTTGAAGTTGGAAGCACCTTCAAGTCGATATTCGGGTTGGACATAGATCGATGTCATTGCTCCAAGTGTTTGCTTATCTTCTGAAGATCACGTAGGCTTTAGTTGCTTTCACAAACTAAGCTCTTGCACACCTTTGCTCTTATATAATGTTAGTTTTTGAGAAAATATGAAGAAAATTGAACTTTAAAACTTTAATCGTGACAATTACATTGCACATAGATCTCATCAATAATCCAAAGACATAAATAAATCAAACCTTAGAACACAGGATAATCCATTGATTCAGAGGATTAAAAAACCAACAAACAATATTGGAGTATGTTTGATAATCGGCAGAGAATGATTACAACACAATAGCATATTTTTTTTTCCAAGAACACAAGAGAGGAGAGATAAAATGGAACACTGTATTTTTCTTGCAAAGTGCATAACACTTTAATAACAAGACAAATTCATTTATACAAAGAAGATAAGGAATAATTGCATGCTTAAGTAACTTGTTAACACCAAGAACACTATTTTACCTTTATAATTAACTCTCACACTAAATATATGCACCCTCCATTAATTCACAAAGTTTAACTGCCTCTAACTGAGTTGTTAACTGATTGAACTGAACTGAACTGAATGGAACTACATGTAACTGAATAAAACTGAATGTAACTGAACATAACTGAATGTAACTTAACATAACTAAATGTATCTGGACAGAACTGAATGTAACGGGATAGAAATGATTGTAACTGAACAAAACTGAATGTAACTAGTGCTTCTCCATCGGTGTCATCTTCAACAACCACTTGAATAAATTAGGAGGTCGATTCCTTAATTAACTGAACTTGTTTTTATCACTAATAAGACTCAAATTATATCCTATCAATTCGATTTCACTTGGTGGCATACATGGGCAATTCAAATTCTCTCCCCATCTTTGTGCTCATATTAATTTTCTCTCCATGGTCCATATGTGTTTTCATTAATTCTATAGCATATCATACTCATAAGAATTGTTCGAATCTATGATCATATGTATTACCCCAGGTAATATAGTCACATGCTAAAGTAAATCACTCTAGGGGTAGACAATCCTTAAAGGACACTTAGAGCACCCATTGACCATCACTAGCCATACATCACATAGTATATCCTTGAGACTTAATTAACATAATTTATGTGAAATTAATACACCATAATTTTCATACATGATACAACACAAGTCTCAGACCTTAACATAAGGTCCCGATCTTGACCATAAGATCCTGGTACACACATCTCTCGAATATGACAATGTCATGTGAACTTAATATAATATAAGTTCCGAACTTGATACAACACAAATATCAGACCTTAATGAAACATAAGGTCATGGAGAAGATATGAACCTACTTACAACATAGATTCTGGACTTGATTACAACACAAGTCTCAGACCTTAACATAAGGTCATGATCTTAACCATAAGTTCCTAGTACACGAATCTCTCCCGAACAGGAGTTGATTAAGGTCCTAGATTGATATAACACAAGCTATTTAACTTAACACAATAAGTTAGTGAACTTAACATCAGTTCCAGACTTGAAACAACAAGTCTCATGGAGAGTATATGAACTTAATACTACATAAATTTCAGACTTGACATAACAAGTCTCATAGAAGATGAACCCGAAGCTGTACATATAACTATTTTACCTTTCCTAACCCTCAACCTTACCTCCACTAACCTCTCTTTACCCTCAAACTTCATTTTCTTTGCTTTTGTAGTCCTTTGTTTAATCCCTTTTAGGCCTACCATAGGTCTGTAATACTAGAAGCTTGCCCTTTCATCCCTGCTGCCATAGAATCTTTTGCATAATATTTCAAAATGGGTTAATAAATGTTAGACAAGTCTAGTACAAGGAACACTCAAATTACCGTTTGGTGAAGACTTACCCAAGTGATTGATTTTGTTAATTTATGCTGTTAATTTGAGGTTTTAGTGTTCTAATCTGATTTGGTTTGATTGATACCTTAAGATTCTAAGCACTTACTAAATATGGTAATCGATATATGGTCACAGGTTAGATACTTTGCATAAGTACCATGCAAAAATCATAACATTTAATTGAATACTAATATGGAAGTGTTATTCTTGTTGTGCTACAAAATTTGAAATCAAACTTGATATACATATGCTCATTGGTCATTGATTTGGTACATGTTGCATAAGACTAATCATATGTTTGGATATTAACATTGTTTGATCACTCACTTGGCTATCTATTGCTGTCATAAAATCTACTGTTGAATATTGTTGGATATCCTTGATTATGATTGTTATATCAGTATACATACATAATTTGTTCACTAGACAAAGTATTACATGTTTAAAACAAATGTTGTCTGGATAATTCTTTGCTAGAAACATTGAAACACTTGTTTCGTATCTACAACATTTATATTTATCTAGTATGTTTTCTTCATTCTCTGGTTGGATCCTGTTGAGGCCTGGAAAATCGCAGGAAACAATAGTAAGGGATTCTCCCCAGTCAACGTTCCCAAGTAGCCCGTGACTGTTTGGTATGGGGAATCCGTTTGGTTTGCGGTCTGGCTACTGTAGGTCAAGGAACAAAAATAAAAGGTTTTACCAGTTGCGTCTCGGTCCACCGTGTATATTTTTGTATTTTTTAACTTTAAGTATGGTATGGAAGTGCCTATCTAACATGCAGATTGATAAAGAATATGAGGAGCGGTCACAATGTGATGCATAGGTTCTTACCTCTCGTCTTAAAATCTCTCGCATCTAAATCAAACACAACAGAAAACAAGACTAACTAAGATGTCCCTAGGGATGAATATTGTCAATTAATGAGTAATGTATTACTGCTCATATGTTAAGATAAATCATAGATAGCTGTTCTTAGAATAAAAACACATAAACATGAATAGAGATATGCACAACAAGATAGCTCGTCGTTTGTTAAAACATTCATTACTCATAGTGGAAATTATCATAAAATAAACCAGAGAACATTCATACAAGAACATAGGTTCAAAAATTTAGAACGATCTCACAGTTAATGAAACACAACTGAAAATGAAATAGTTCCCCTTCAACATTGTTCATTTCACCACATTTGAACATTCCACACATCACTTTCTCCAACAGGCAAAATTGTAATTATATTATTGCAAAATGAAATAGTTCCTATTACAACAAGTTTTTCACAAGTCTCACTAGGAAAAATCCCCCTTCTTCCCTCTAAATTTCCTGTATTTATACCCAAAAAACTAGCCCAAACCTTTGGGTTACCCCCTAACCGTTTTAATCTCATAGTTTTGTCATTTTCCGAATGCTCATGATTCAAACGTTACGTTTTCGATAAACACTTTTATGAAAACGGGACCGGCTTGGTAACTAACAAACTGCCCAAGCCTGAGTCTTTGCTCTTTAATGATTACATTCTATAAGACCTTATTGGTCTTAGACCTTCATTATCTTCTTTTCCTCGAATAACAACTCCGCTTCTTTATGCTTTAACATGCTTTGTCCTCCAACTACATCTTCTTCGCTGCATTAACCTTCAAATGGATCTAAGAAAATTTCCTACGTCTGTCTGCAATCAAATGAAAAATCATCATTTATACAGACTGCTTTCAATAAAACATAAACCATAATACCAATAAGATGAGTATTGAAAGTAAAACCTGAGACTATGTTTTCAACGTGAAAATCTCAACTTGATAAAAACAAAGCACATCTCATCAATCATGAAACCAGTTACAAGCTCATAACAACGGCGGGAAAACGGGCATATAAAAATCCCCATCGGCAAATCGGAACACTTGACATCGGCCGGCTAGTACGCTACAAAACTGCAACGGCGGGTGACCCATGGTCTAGGGGTTCAAGAGCACAAACCAAACGTCGGTGAGATAAACATTAGAAGGAGACGTCTAAATGTCGAAGTTCAGATCTACTACAACATCAGACAGTTAGTACACTACAAAACCGCAACGGCAGAAGTTATACGGTCCAAAAATTCCGCAGACTAGTCAGCATTAGAGAAAAATAGAAAAAAAACATCGACGAAAGGAAAAGCAGTGTGACAGACGGTTAGTCTACTCCGGAGCCGCAACAGCAGAACACAATCATCCCACGGCCTCCGATCAGAGTCAAAACATTCTGAAAAAACATCACAAAGTAAAAAATGAAACAATAAGACAGCGTGATCGGCGAAAGAAACAACTAATCATCGGCGCAATCTCTATTTGTTCTCCGAACTAGTGGCAACTAAAAAATTCCATTTCAAACTTCGACCAAACTTCGACAACAATAAAACAACATGAAGCTTGCTAAGTTCCACAGTGCAAAGAATTTGCAGACACAAACCATTTTCCAAAAAGTGAGAAAACAACTGGCCTCAAACAATCCAAAAGTGTAGTAGAGTGGAAACAAGATGGTCTTCAACAAAATCAATCAAGGAGGGTCCAATTTTTTTTAGAAATTTGGGAAAACGTTGCAGCTGCAACAATTGGCGGCTGACTGGTGAACCCAGATCTTTGAATAAACTCTTCCTTAAGAAACACACTGTTTAGCAGAAACCGACATGTTGAATTCTTCTAGATGTCTGGATTTCCATAATGGAAAACATAGGTACTTTTAATCATTGATGATAGTTCAATTTTAGGAAAATGGAACCCAAAATCTCACATTCAAGATAACTCTTTCGAGGCTAAGTAGATGAGTTTAATTTTACCTCTGCCTTTGGGTAGCTTCCAACTTAGATACCACAGGATTGTAACACATGGTAAACATAAATATTCATTTGTTCCCCATTCCCATGCCATTTGGCACTTTTGTGTATTCGTGGACTTTTTTGTCCTTTTGAGTCCTCCTCATGCATTTCTTTTTGAATTTTATTCAGGCTCTTCTATCCATAGTGTCCTTTTGTGTGAGAGATGAATTTAATTTTAAGCTCACAGACGAAGAAGAACTTTTGGCAATCTGTACTCATATGATTCAGTACTTTGTTTCGATAAATATTGCTTTCTTAGGAGTTTTGACTCTTATTAGCCTTTTAGCTTTCAATTCTTGGAATGGGATCATTTAGATATAATATAATGTTTACCCTGCTTTCTTTCCATGGGTCTTTTGCTGTCACCCCCTCAGACATTTTTAGATGTGAAATGGATGGAGTCTCGAAATAGTATTCCAGACCTTTTGATCTTGAGTTATTTTACGAGATTACGCCAGACTTCAATGTGTTCATAGCCATTTAGGAAAACTACTTACTAGAAGAAATTCCACCAGATTCAAACAATAAGATACAGTCTAATACCCAAGGATATCCATTAATCCAGAACTCTGATGCTTTCCATGCAACCAAAAGTATGGCTCTTTTATTGAAATTAAAAGAAATCTAAACTAAAAACAAAACCATAATAAAATAAATCAAAGTGGACAAACAAATCAATTTATTTATGTACAAAACAAAAATAAAAACAAAAATCAAGAAAAATAAGGTTTAAGAACTAAACCATTTACTGGTAAGTTCTCCTCCCATCCCTGTAAATCTTGCAATTTATAGGTTGAGGGGCCAAGTTTTGCTGCAATCTGGAAAGGGCCTACCCATAATTGTTGAAACTTCGTGTGCTTTCCCTTCTCATCATGTGGGTGATCCCACTTAAGAACCAAATCTCCCACTTAAAATTCTTTTGTTCCAGCTTTGTGCTTATCAAACCACCTTTTCACTACCTCCTGTTGTTGCTTAAAACGTTCTCTGGCTTTGGATCGAGACTCCTCCGCCTTCAAAAGATTATGGATTCTCATTTGCAAGACTTCATTATCTGAGCCTCTCAACTCCTGAGCTATTATGGAAGAGGGTAGCATAATATTGGGGGGCAGAATGGCCTCTTTTCCATAAACAAGGGCATATGGTGACACACCTAAGGAAGTCTTGGGTGTGACCCTATTATCCCAAAGAGCATTTGGTAATGCTGAATGCCAACTTCTCTGGTTTTCTATCATAGTCTTTTTAAGATTCTAATCAGATTCTTGTTTGTAGATTCTACCAAACCATTTCCTTGTGGATAATAATTTGCAGAATAATGCAACTTCATCCCTTTTTCATGAGCAAATGTAGTTAATCTAATAGAGGAAAAATAAGTAGCATTATCGAAAACTAGAGAAATTGGAACCCCAAACCTGGTCATAATATGATCTTGCAAGAAGTCCATGACCGCATCTTCATTCAATTTACACAATGGAATGGCTTCGACCCATCGAGTGAAGTAATCAGTTGCCGTCAGAATATACTTGTGTTGCAAGGAGGAATTTGGTTTTATCTCTCCAATGATATCAATTCCTTATTGCTCAAACAGTTCTGTTATCATCACAGGTTTTAATGGTCCTACTACTTTAGCTTGTCTTCCTCCACACATTTGGTAGATATCGCACTTTCTGACATGGGCATGTGCATCCTTGAATAGTGTGGGCCAATAGTATCCGGCTCTGATAATTTTATGGGCTGTCGTATCTCTGGAAAAATGCCCTCCAGTAGGCCCATCATGTAACTCTATCATGATCTTCCTCGCATCTTCTTTTTCGAAGCATCTAAGAAGAACTCCATCATAATTCTTCTTGAATAATATTCCTTCAACGATTTGATATGAAGCTGATTTAAGATGTAGTGCTCTTCTTTGCTTGGAATTCCAATGTTCCGGTAACAATGCCTCCTGAAGGTAATGCACCAGGTCTCGATACCAGGAGTCTAGAGCTATGAAAAGAGGACATACATCCATCAAATGTAACTCAGCTTCATTTTCCCAGTTATTTTCTTCATTGTCTTTACTTTCAGTCATTAGTTTGCACAATCCTTGCCCTTTAACTATGGAGGCTGGCTTGAATTCAAGGTCATACTCTTGTAAAGCTGTTACCCAGTTGCCTCTTCTTTCTCCTAATTCTTTTTGTACGAAAAGAGACCTCACAGCTGGGTGTGGGACTATTACCTTTGTCCGGTTCTTAAGTATATATGACTTGAATTGTTTTACCGCTTTGAAGACTGAATAAGCTCGTTTATCCACAGCTGGGTAATTCAATTCGCCCCCTGTAGACCAGTGCTCATAAATGATATGGGGAACTCATCTCCCCCATCTTCCTTTTGGGTAAGCACCGTTGCTAGTGAATCGTCAGATGCAAAAGTGTACAAAATAAAATCTTTCTCAAAATATGGACTTTTGAGGGAGGGAGCGTGCGCAACAGATCCCTTTATTTTACTAAATGCATTCTTCTCTACATCAGTCCACATGAATTGTACACTTTGCTTCCCCATTTACTGCAAAGGTCTAACAATTTGAGCGAAATCTGGCACAAACCTTCGCATGAAATTTATTGTCCTCATAAATGATTGCATGCCTTTTTTATTATGGGGTAAGGGAATCTATTCGATAGCTTTGATCCTCTCAGGGACTATGGATATACCCTTCTTAGAAACCACATGACCCAGTAGCTTTCCTTTGGTAACAACAAACACACACTTCTTGGGGTTTAATGAGATACCATATTTTCGGCAGCGTTCGAAAATCTGTTTTAGACAGAATGCGTTGTCTTCTCTTTTCTTTGAGAATATTGTGATGTCATCGAGGTATACTACAACACTGCGGCCAATCAGACTGTGGAAATCTATGTCCATATCCCTCTGGAAAGTAGCTCCAGCGTTTATGAGTCCAAAGGGCATCCTTCTGTAAGCAAAAGTTCCCCATCTTGTTCTGAATGTAGTTTTAAGTCTGTCTTCTTCAACTACTAACACTTGATTGTAGCCAGAGAATCCATATAATAAATAAAATAACTTTGAATCGAAAAACCATTTGCAATATCTGTTCCATGAGTGGGACTGGATAATTGTCTTTATCCGAAGTGTGATTTAAGTTTCTGAAATCCACACATAGTCTAATTTCTCCAGATTTCTTTCTTACTGGTACCAGATTTGAAACCCATTCCGAGTGTCTAATCTTGAAGATAATTTTAGCATCCAACAACTTATTTACTTCATTTTGAATTAGAGGCTCCATTTTTGGATGCATTTTCCTCAAAGGTTGTTGATAGGGCTTGACTCCAGATCTGATAGGGATCACATGCTGAATAATTTTGGTGTCATATGTCTTTAGAGCTTCATATGTCCAGGGAAAAACATATTTGTATTGTTTGAACAGACCGATGAACTTATTTTTTTCAACTGGAGAGCAACACTTTCCCAAATTCACATATTTAGGCTCAATTTCAGTCCCTAAATTTATCAACTCGAACTGTAGAGATGAGCTATGAGTCTTAACATTTACTGGCCTTCTGAATTTTTCGTTTAGATCAAACATCCACTCTAAAGCCTTGACTCCTTTAGGAATAAAATTAGTGAATTTTAGCTTGGCTTGATGTTCTTCATCATCAATGATTGCCCCTTTGAAGGTCTCGTCATTTGTCAAACATTCCAGAATATGCCGATCACAATAAAAAATTTGTAAATTGGTAATCATATCTAGAACTGAAGGTCTGAAAAGAAATTCAATAGAACACCTGTTATTAGAGGGCACAAGCCTCGCAGCTGAGGTGGATAACAAGTCAGCTGCTGCATTCTTAAGTCTAGGAATTGATACAATATTAAATGCATGAAAACATTTAAGCAAATCCCATACTTCATTTTGATAAGCTTTTAAATGAGGGGAAATGCAATGTATTTGATTTCGAATCTATTTCACAATTATTTCAAAATCCCCATACACTTTCAGATTTTCTACTTTTAATTCAATTACTTTTCTTAGTCCCTGGACTAATGCTTCATACTCGGCTGTGTTATTGGTGCATTCAAATTCTAACCTACATGAAAGAAAATGTTTATTTTTCTTAGGATCAAGCAGGACACAACCAGCTCCTGATCCTTCCAGAGTTCTAGATCCGTCAAAGAAAAGCGTCCAAAAATCGCCTATCACTACTGTACATGAATCAACATCTACATCTACAGCTAATTCTACTATTTGACAATCAATTTCATTAG
>LPNX010029247.1:305109-386124 GCA_001517045.1 Pseudotsuga menziesii | reverse complement strand
AGTTTTGCGAGAGAAGGAAGGCATCCATCTTGGAATACCACTCTCTTGGGGCCTGTTTTAACCCGTATAGTGACTTCTTTAGTTTGCAAACCAAAGATGAATAAAAAATGTAGAAATCAGGCTGCTTCATGTATATCTCCTAATGAATATATCCATGTATAAAGGAAGACTTAACATCCATATGATGCACTTCCCAGTGCTTAGATGCAGAAATTGCCAAAACTAGTCAGATGGAGTCCATTTTTGCAACCGATGCAAAAGTCTCATGGTAGTCCACACCTTGGACCTGGGAGAAAATTTTTGCTACCAGAATTGCCTTATATTTTCAGGTTGTGAAATCAGCATAAACCTTATTCTGAAACACCCACTTGCATTGAACCAATTTCCTCCCTGGAGGAAGTGAAACTAGCTCCCAAGTAGTGTTTTTCTTAAGAGAATTCATCTCTTCATCCATGGTAGCTTGCCATCTCAGATCCTTCCGAGAATGGTATCAAGAATTAGGATCTAAAATTATAATCAAATAACAATATTCATACAGCAAATAATCAGGACAAAAATGCACAATACCTACTCTTTGGTAATCAGACCGGGTTCTTCTTGGATCATCCAGATTTCCAATGTTTTCACCTGTGGAGGAGAGTGTTTGTGTAGCCCAAGTTGGGAGATGATTTTGTACTTGAGGTTCTGATTACACATATGATTTATGCTGTTCAATAATATCAGAAATCAAAGGTTCCAAATCAGGGTCATCACCCCCAATTGCATCATCCAAATACTCAGTAGAATAGGAAGGAAATTCAATAGTTTTCTTTTTCACTAGTTCTACCTCTTGAAGAGGCTCATAGAACAGAACACTCCTTTCAATGATGATCTGTTTTGTTATGATATAAAGAAGCTTTAAACCTTTATATTCATCAATATATCCAATAAATATACATTCTATGCTGTGCGGTTGCAAATCCCTCCTTTTATCATGCGGAATTCGGGCCCATGCAGTGAACCCAAACACCCTTAGATTCGACACATTCGGCTTGCGTCCGAATTAGGCTTCGAAAGGGTTATTACCTTTCATGAATAAGTGTAGAAATATGTTATGTATGTATGCTGCAGCATTCATGGCTTCAGCCCACAAATTTTCAGCCAACTTCTTTGATTCCAACATGCAAGTGGTCATCTCCTTGAGAGATCGATTCTTCCTCTCCGCTACACCGTTCTGCTGGGGAGTGTAGGGGACTGAATGTTGGATCTGAATAGCACTTTGGGAACATATATGTAGAAAATAATTACTGATATATTCCCCTCCATTATCAGATCTCAAAATCTTGATATTTTTTCCAGATGCATTCTCTATTAGTGCCTTCAAATCAGTGAATTTTTCCAAGACTTCCGACTTATTTTTGATAAAAAAGAGCCATGTGTATCTGGAAAAGTCATCAATGAAAGTGATAACGTACCTTGATCCATTCATGGATGTGGTAGGAATGGGTCCACTGATATCAGAGTGTATCATCCCCAATATGCATGATGCTCTGCTTGCCTTCCCCCGATCAAACTTATGCTCAGGGTGCTTTCCAACAACACAACCCTTGCAAATTCCAATGGTAGATTTGATGATCGAGAGGCCTTCAACCATGGAATTATTCTATAATTGCTGCAAGTACTTGAAGTTCAGGTGGCCAAACCTCACATGCCACTATCTACCAACCTCATTTCCATGAGTCAGCAATGCAGTGGGCTTTGTATCCGCCACAAAATGGGAGAACTCATAGGCTTTTGCATGATGGTTTGCAAGGCCTTTTGCTACAATTTTTCTGGATGCAAGTTCCGTGATATCTACATCATTCGAGATAAAGGAGAATCTATTTGGCACTCCTGTATGTGTCATTTGATAAACACTTAGGATGTTTGATGCAAGAGATGGTACATACATAACATTGGAAAAGAAACCATGGTCAATATTTATAGTACCTTGTCCTTCGGATATGATTGTGGAGTCATCTCCCATGTGGATGGGAATGCATTTACCGGTCCCCAACGATGAGACAGAGTCTCTTTCAGCCATCATGTGATTCGAATCTCCAGAATCTATCAAGATATATTTGGACTTTGAAGTGATTGCCATGAGGGCATGACCTCTTTCATGCTTTGGTTCCCGATCTTGCTGATCTCTCCTCCAAAATATTTCCAGAAGATTGATGTGATTTTTCTCAAGAAGAGAAGTAGCTTCATCAAGTTTCTTTTTCATGCAGGCATGTTCAGGGTGGAATCCCTTCCCGCAATATGAACACTTGACTTTTTCCTTTCCATGATGCCCTTTGTTTTTGTTCTTCTTCGAGCTAGAAGGCTCTTCATGTTGCTGGTTTTCAACTTTAGGATTAGGAGCTTCAAATTTGGTTTTTAAGTTCTTCTGCTGCTTTCCTTTACCCTTCAGATATTTGGGCCCCGAAGCATAGAGGGCTTGATCACAGGAGGATCTGATGATCCCCATCTGGACAAGCTTATCATGTTCACTTGTTAGGGACTCAATGAAGGCATTGAGTGAAGGCATCTTCCATCCATGGGTTGTGATATTCCCCGAAGGAATGTAGAGACAAACACCGAATAATTAGCTCCAAGTTTTCAGAGAATGGAGAGGATGAGCTGATCATCCTCCTTCTCCACCTTACACTGCTTCAACAGTAAGACAATGTGCTTTAACTTTGTGAAAAAATAATTTAAGGTATCAAAATTGTAAGGTTGGAGAGACATCAACTCATTTTCAAGCTGATAAACTCTCAAATCATCCTATTTTCCATACATGGTTTCCAATTTGTCCCAAATTTCCTTTGGAGTATTCAATCCCGAGAGGTGGAAAAGAAGATCCTTGGAAATAGAGAGGCACAAGAAACTGAATGCTTCATCTTTCTTGTTCAAGAATATAGCTTTTTCTATCACATGAGTAGGATCTTCTTCAATGTCCAAAATGACCCGGTAGAGGCCTCTGGAACGTAGTTGGATCTCCATATCTCATTTCCATGAATGGAAATTGAACGGAGTCAAGAGTTTGACAGAATAAGACATCTCAAACTGCTGTAGCGAAGGTTTTTCACCTGTTAAAACCTGCAAATCACAACAAAAGGGGCATCGTAAGGTCGTACAGCTTGCACATTTTAGGATTTCATCACACATAGCATAATTGATCAAGCAAGCTTGATCAACAATTCCTTTACTTGGGGTATTAAGTGGTAATCCTTGGCTTCTGGTGCAGTGTTGGAATTTTGAGCTTTTGCTCAATTTTTCATGCAAGATTTGTCAAAAACCATGTTTTTGAGAGATCTGAGCTTCATCCTACATGAGATCTAATACCATATTAATCTGTCATAGTAATCTAGGGACTAAAACACAGTTTCATAAGAGATTTTAGACAATTAAGCATGAAAATGGCATAATGGTGCTGCAATTGGAGTAGCAGCTCTGTATAATAAATAAAGAATGAGTAATACAATACAATGATCATGCAAGGTGCATGAATTCCAAGACAATTCGAATTCCCAAGGAGGTCATTTGAATTGAATGAATGGGTGTAGCTTAACTGAATGTCAAACCACAATAAACACACCTAGTTAACCCACTGATCAAGTCCAGATTGACTTAACTGAGTCCTAACTATATTGGAGTGCAATGGATGACTGAGTCTAAATGAAAGTAGCTCAAACACATGTCATTGTATTCCAATCAACAAGTGGTATCGCATCATTAACTCCAATGAACCCCGATGAGGTTAATTGAAGTCAAACTGGTCATCAGAAGTGTTTGAAGGCGCCCTAGTTGACTCCAGTTCATAAATAATAATAAAAATAATCAATATAATGAATGGAGGCACCTTCAACACTTATCTTAACTGATTGCAACAATCAGTTATAAATTAGGTGCATTTATGACACTTAGAGAACCCTCGAAATGCTCCCTGTTTGAAGGAGGAAGCCCAGTTAGCCTCCCCGAATGAAGGAGAAGGCTTAGTTGGTCTCCTTGACTGAAGGTAGGTGTGGGTGTGCTCATGCTGATGTCATAGTGTGCTAATCTGATGCCGATTAAGTCAATTAAACTTAAGATAGTGGTTTAACAAGGCCAAATTGACCAAATTAAGTGTGCATGTTGGGTAAATGACTCAAATAATGGATTTCTTTATAACAAGCAATATTTTGCCCATGTTTTCTAATTCTTTAAATTTGTTTTTGCAATTTTCCTTTTAGTGCTTACTTCTAGACATCTTGACCATGTGGACATGCATGAAAGAGAGCTTAAAGTATCTTGTCCCTTGGCACTTACTACGTTTAGATTTAGATTCTGAAAAACACTTTGGTTTAGAGATTTATGACATTTCAATACTCTCCCTACAAGCTTAAAACCCGTGCTCGACCTTTCTCTTCCAGAGCAGAAAATATGTCTAGAAAAACAAATATTCCAAATTTTTCACATGACAACATATTAAAATATTAAAATTCTTAAGAAAGATAGATCTCAGAAAATGACATGTATTCATAATGTAAGAAATCCTATAATCTTATCATATTCTAATACTCACATCAAATGCCAAATGTTGCATGCATAAATATTCATGATGCAAAAATTTGTGGCTTTCATTTGAAGCTTTCTTTTTCATTCATAAGTCATGAATTATGACTCCTTGGAATATTGATGAATTTTCTATCTACTAAAGAAAAGTATACATCATGACTATAGAGAAGAAAACACCTAAATTTATTTTAATTTTTTGTATATTTTTAGAAGGGGGAAACTCAAGGGATTCCTACCCACATTTGCGAGTGGCATCTCTAGTAAACTCATCGATTTAGACTAATGCAAGTGACCTAGGGGATTGTTAGAATTTTCTCCCTGCGACCCAGGTTCAACCCCCTTTTGGTGAGCGCAACAAGCCCAAGATATCGACCCGACGGAGCAGAGCCCAACCAATAGCACCTACGACACAGACACCGTCTCACCTGATATATCTCAATTCTATGGGTAACTGCTAGAACCACATTTCCACAGTTTGTGCAGGAGGGTGTTTTAAGTCCTTGGATCTATGCCAAGGTTTCCAACAAAGACCAGGAAGTTGGGTTGGTGGTTTGCATGTTATATGTCAACACAAGGTATGATTTTCCCTTATTTATGCAATCTTATGCAAATGCACAATGAACAGACATCATAGATGTATTCATTATTGAAATACAAAATCCATACAGTTATCCCTTTAAAACACAATAACCAATCAATCATTAAACATAGTAAATATGCACTTGTGTAAGCTACTCAACATTCACACACATACACAACATGTAACGTGGAAACCCATTCGAGAAAAAACCACAAGGTGCTCTTCATCTAGCATTGGAATGAGGAAATAGATGCACATTTTGTTTGTACATCAAGCTACAAAATCTGTTCAATATCTTCTCTTCTATCTGTACATACTTCTCCTACCTCTCATGCTCTCTAATCTTCTCTATCTTTATCCCTCTACTCTACTCCTACTCAGTGATCCAAACACAACCTGGATCGACTCAATCTTCTCTACCTGTATGCCCACTCAGCTATAGAACCACTACTCTGATGCACACAGCGATCCAGAGTAACCAAAACTATCTACCTCTAGTGTATCTCCAACATCTTTCCCAAGAGTTTAGACACTTACTAAAAACTGTTGTATCAACTAATCAACTCAAAATCATCTAAAACAAGAACTATCTAATGGGATAAACCATTTACACCTTGGGTTTCTCCTTTTATATCCTTGTTATAGAATCGATATAACTCCCATACATGATTGTTACAGACTCATTACTGACTTGATATAGACTCTAATAGACTCAGCTTCAGTTGCTATCCTAACCGACTTACTATCTTTAGCCAATAGGATGTCTTTCCTATTCTAGCAATACATGACCAAAAAGGCGCTATTGGCCTGACTAACAAAAATGCCTTTACGTGTGAGGTTTCTGCTGGCTCCGGCTGAGCTCATACCCACGATCGCTAAGGGCTACTGCTTTCTCAACATTATGTCATACTGTCACTTTTTGGCCATTACCTTATCTGCACGCCTGCTTCTGTGAATATTCTGCCATGTCATCTCATCTCCTACTCTGTCCTTCCATTGTAGCTTACAAAAATGGTGCAAATTCCTCGTCCCATGCCTTCCATTTACCTTTCTCTTTATCTTCCCTCTTCTGTCGCAACATCCTTCTCTTCTTCTTTGATGATTTTTCTTCTATTGCAACTCCTTCTTCTTCTTATTTACCCTCTTCTTTCCTACTTAGGAAGAATTATACATGAATTCTGCCCTTATTTTCGGGCCCAACAAGCCCGCAACACTCACCTGTGTCTCACCTGAGCCACACGAGCTACTGCTCGATAAATTGACTTGCGTGTAGTTTGTTTTGAAAATCCTCCATGATTTTCAGAAGCTTCTCTTTTTCTGCGCGGACTTCTTCTTCGACTTTCTGCATGTGCTCCACTAGGTCAGAACTGACGTGTTCCAACATGTTTCTTTCTACCGAGGCCACTACCTTGCGAACCTTCTAGTGCATAGGTTGAATTATCCCTATGACCCTCTCTACTTCTAACTTTATGTTCATTCTGTGTTTGACTGTATGTTCCTTCTGTGTTTTCAACTGGTGGAAGGGTTTATGTTCTTTTTGTGTTTGGCTTTCTACACGGTAGGCTCTATATCGCTTGGTAGCACTGTTAATTCTGTAGAACTCCATAAGATAATTTCATTTATCAACAGTGCTAAATCCTTGATGAACTTGTCATTCTTGTCTGCTTCTCGATGTTTTTACCGCTTAGTAGAGTAGGACGTAGCGGTAGAAAATAGAGGTTGAAGGACTTATCGGGAACACCAATGTAATTCCTTGTCTGCATTTCGAGCTTTAGCCTTTAAATCATCCCAGGTTTGTCCTTCCTCCCTTCAAAATCTTCTTCATCATTAGCCATGAATGAGTACACAACATCTGTGTAAGCCTCAGAGCTCGCGTCCACCTCTCAAACCAGCAAGGGATCGATATTCTTGCTAGGTACACTGCTGGTGAGACCTTTCATCCTCTATCTAGACTAGCTCCTTCCACCATGGTGTGCCAGTGCAACACATTTTTGGAATCGTCATCATCTTAATTAGGTTTAGAAATTTCCAGTGATGATGGTGATGACGTAGACCTTCTTTCCTCCCTCTCCCAGTTTGAGCATTCGTTCAGACCAGCCATTCCTAGAAATGGATACTATGCACCGTGGAAATTAATTTTTTCCAACCATGTCTAGAGGCTTCGGTGGGATTCCTTCTGGGTTGTGCATTGTTTCCACTTCTTCTCACACAGTGACTAGATCCCCTAAGGCAATTCTTCGTTTACTAGCATTAGAGGGTCTCTGCATCGCCATCTTTACTCCGATGGCTGGAGTTTCTTCTGCATGAAGGCCCATAATTAGTTAAATTTCCAAGCAATCCCCAACTACTAGTAAAACACATCAAACAACATGATTTCAAAGCATAACAATCATTTCATATTCCTCATATGAACCCCTAGGGCCATTAGCACAACAATAATTAGTCATCCTTTTCCTTCACCAGTTTTCACTTCCTCTGTATCTTAGAAGGTCTCTGACTGTGGTATTATAAGGAGCCGGGTGATTACTAAATCATCACTAGCGGTTGATTCCAACAATGAGTCCGTGAAATCTTCACACACGCCACCATCAAGTAGCATAATGACAACACGAATGATCACGTGGGTTCTTGACCCAACTCCTTATGTGGATGTGCCAACTACGTCGCCCCATTTTGTTGTGATGTTATGATATTAATGGCAGAAGTAACCCTCAGCCTCAATTTCAATCAACTTCAAGTTTTATTATGGTTTTTGGACTTGATATTTGTCACTTCAGCAATCCTTCCTTATCATTGTATCGACACACCATTGTTTTTAGTGCCACCTTTTTCTCACCGCACTGTGTGTAAAGGTCACACTCATCCTTTTTCACCTAAACATTGTGGCGATCCTCATCATCATTACACTCATCATTTTTTTTTTGGGTCTTATTTATCAAAATAAGGCTTCAACCAGAACCCATTAATGATCCCTCTGACTTTTGTACCATCAACTTTTTCCAACTTCACTGCTCCTCCATCAGTGATTTCCTTCACTACATAGGGGCCTAACCAATGTTCCTTCAACTTGCTTGGATGATTGGAAAATTTGCTGTCATACATAAGAACAATTCCTCTAACTGTAAATTGCTTGTTCTTGATATGTCTGTCATGCCATGCCTTCTGCCTTTGTTTTTCTACATTTTGGTGGATTCCTGGAATGAAACATTCTTCTTCCAAAAGGATTAACTGAAGTAATATTTCTTCAACAACATCAACATCTGTCATTTCTTAAATGGTTGCCACTTGTAAACTTGGTACAATATATTCCATAGGCATGACAACCTCCTGTCCATACACTAATCTGAATGGTGTTTGGCCTGTTAACTTCTTACATGTCATGTGGTACTCCCATAGGACCGCATAAATTTTCTAGTCCGAGTCATCCCTTCTTGTGTTGTAGACCTTGGTGAGCGCATTTTTTAGAATCTTGTTAACTGCTTCAACTGCTTCATTCGCCTGTGGGTGATATAGAGTTGTTATTCTATGCTGTTCTGGAATTCATCCATTATTTCTTCAATCAATTGATTAACAAAATGCGTACCTTGATCGCTAATCAATATATTGTGGCATCCAAACCTTGTCACCACATTCTCGAACAAAAAATTCATCGTCGTCGCAGTAGTACAATCCTTGACAGGTGCAGCCTCTGTCCATCGAGTCAGGTAATCCATCGTAGTGATAATGTATCTAGCTCTTGTGCACTTCCCTGCTGGACTAATAGGCCCCACAAAGTCGAAAACCCATTTATCAAATGCCTACAATGTAATTTATGGAACTAAAGGCATCTCATCTCTTCTGGATGGCTTCCCCGTTCGTTGACAGCCATCACAGTTGCGACAAGAATCTGTAGCATCGACATGCATGGTAGGCCACCATAGCCCATCTTGTAATATCTTGCGTACCATCGCCTTTACTACATAGTGTCCTCTTGCAACACCAACATGTGCTTCACTTAATATAATAGGCCGCTCGTCTTCAAAAACACATCGTCTCAATATTTCATCTTGGCCCAGTTTGTACAAGTAGCCAAAAATTAGCTGGAAATATGTAGCTCATGTTACTAACTGTTTTTTTTGTGCAATTGTAAACTTGGCCAGTGCAAACCTTGTATTTAGGAACTATATGATATCCTCATACTGGTTATCAAAGGCAGTTATCACAAATAGTTGCGCATCCGATAGATTGTCTTCCAAACTAGTAGGTTCATTTCCACTTTCTATTCTGGATAAGTGGTCTGGTCCCAAGTTTAATCGACCCAGTTTGACGATAATATCAAAATAAAATTCCTGGAAGAGGAGGAGCCATCGACAAATATTCCCCCCCAAAACTGGCTTGTTAACCAAATATTTCAATGCAGGATGATCAGTGTACATTTTAAAATGCCCCCCCAACAAGTAATGTCTGAATTTCTGTAATGCATAGACCATCACAAGTCCTTATCTCTTAGTTGTAGTATAATTTTTTTCTGTGGTTGATAGCTTCCCACTAGAAAAATCAATGTGGTTATCAATATCTCCTTCTCCAGGTTGCGTCAATACCTTTCCAAGCGCCATAGAAGATGCATCAACATGAACATGGAATTATTTTTTCCAATCCGGAAATATCAGTATGGGTGCAGTGGCCATTTTTATTTCAACTTATCCACACTTTCTTGGCATTCATATGTCGACAAGAACTTAGTATCTTTTTTCAACAATTTGTCCATTGGGGCAGTCACTTGTGCATAACCTTTGATGAACTTTCTGTAATATCCTATATGCCCTAGCGTTGCTCTTAATTGTTTAACTGTGGTAGGTGGTGGTAAGTCTAGGATGATGCCAATTTTAGTTGTATCAACCAAAATCCCATCATGATAGACCACATGACTTAACAGATCCCCGAAAGGTGCACAAAAAATACACTTCCCCAAATTGAGGGCAATCTGGTACTGACGACATCATTCTAGCATCAGTCTAAGAATTTCTATGTGATCTTTTATGAGACCAAAAATTGTCCAATCATCAAAATAGACTTCAAGAATTTTGTGTATATATTATTTAAAGGCAGTAACTACAATTCTGGATAAAATTGTAGGCACATTTTTGAGTCCAAAGGGTATTACCATGTATTGGTAACATCCCCATTCTGTTGCAAAGGTAGTCTTGTAGCGGTCTTCTTTGGCAATTTTGACCTGATGGTAACCCGAGAATCCATTTGTAAATGAATACATCTCTTGTCCTCCAACATTTTCCAATACTTAATTTGTAAATGGAGTTGGAAATGGATCATGCAAGTAGGCATCATTAAGTTTCAAAAGATCAACACAAATTCTGCTTTCCTCTGAAGTCTTCTTGTCTTGTACCACGATTGGACTGATCCATTCTGATTCCTCAACTGGTTCTATTACTTCCGCTTCTAACATTTGGTCAAGTTCCACTTTAATTTTCTCTTTATACCGCAGGTTTGGTCGGTATGATCGTTGTCGGATCAGTTTTGCATCAGGCCTCAAAGGTATCTTCATTTCACCAAGGTCTCCCATGATACCTTTCATCTCAGAGAACTCCATGGGGAAGAGATCCTGAAATTTGTGTAATAACTCAGTAATATTTGCGACAGTCTCCTCATCCTAGTAATATCCAATATTAGCAAACTTTGGGTTTTCTTTAGACAGAATATTTACTTTCTTGATTTTAAGTGGTTTTAGAAACTGATCAGTAATTATAGGAGCTCCTTCTACTGCACGTATACCTTTTGAATTAGGTATGTTTATCTCTAGTGGTTCATCGTCATCCTGTTCTCCCATGATATTGTAGCACTCCATCCAACTGTGTGTAGTTATAGGGAATTGGTGACATTGCGTATCTACAACTGGTATTTCTTCAAAGATATTCTCCTTTATTACCTGCAACACAATATCGACTGTTGGATGTTCGCTTGTAAATTCAAATGTCTGGGTAAAGTTTATAGTTAAAATTTGCCACTCACTAGTTCCTCATCGTAGCTCCTCTGAGGCATACCAAATTCTTGGCACCATTTCCAAGGTGTGGATGAATCGATGAACCCATTCATGTCACGGATATGCTTGCCAAGTCGTGCGACAATGATCAATATGTTTTACAGGATCTAATAATCTCGTGAATTTTTTATTAGCATAGCTGATCTCTTCTCTAAATACGATATCCATTAGTCTTCTTCATTGCATCCATTCGAATATAGATTGTTTATGTGTACCCCACCATCTAGCGGGTGTAGCTTTCAGCACATAGTCCAGAGCAGATAGTTGCCGTGATTCTGTGACCTTTTCTTTGAATTCTTCCAAGAAGGATGAAATGCTAGGAAATCCTTCATATGTAGGTATCATGCTTTCTTTGGATCCTACCCTTCGAACAAATTTTGTAATTCTTGCACACCTACACATGGAGATTTCATGCAGCCTGTTCTGCCAATTTTCTAGGGCTTCGCCTGAGTTGGACATGCACGAGCTTACACCACGCCAATTGAAGTTTACATTGGATGTGGGGTTAATATAATATTCCTTCGAAGACATAATGTTATACAACTGGTACAGATAATTCTCTTTCCCTTCGCTATGTACAGGCTCGACATATTACTGCCCTTCAAGGGGATCAATGGGCGCAACCACTCTTATTTCATAATATTTGAAAGACAAGATCCTTTACTTAAATTTTGTGATAGTTTGGTTGTCTATTTCCCAATCAATCTCTAGAATTGTAGGATAGGTGTTTGTGTCATCAGAAATGTCAATGACCTCGAAGTCGACATATGTTCTCAAGACTTCGACTTCCACTAGTACTTGGGACAGTCTACCAATTGGTAGCACCTTCGACTGGTTTTCAGGCCTTAGCTGAATAGGAGACCAGTCCAGTTGCAACTTGTTCATGATTTCCCATTTCTATCTTGTCAATATATTGACATTTGAGCCCAAGTCGAGTATGATATAGTCCATATCATAGTCTCCTATCTGCGTTGTCATTCGTAGTTCTCGGTCTATCTTTCGTTTGCTTCTGATCTGATTAACTCTTTTTTCAGGGCGCAGGTGTTCTGTGTTGTCTTCTATGAGTGCTGTCAACTCTACGACAACATCTTTGTCATAGATTAGTGCTAAACAACTTTTGAAAAAGTCCTTGAGCTTACTAACCTTTTCAGTGGGCGACCTTCTGATTAGTTTCTCAAATATTTCGAGTATATCTCTCACTTGTCTAGATGTCGACGGCTGATTGGTATCAAAGAATTCTTGTCATGCCTCCAATTAGAAGACTTCCTTATATTGTTGGACATCTAGCGGAGCTTTCTTTTGTGCCGCAGGTCGCACCTGCGGATGTCCTTGCAATGTATTTTGGTATGCTCCTATCGCAACACCTCCTCTCGTGACTATAACAAGGTTGGTTTGTCTTGTTTCAAAAGAAATCATTTGAATATTTAGATTGAGGTTTGGATTCAGATTCTGCACCGGGTTGGGGTTAACGACAGTTCTATCTTTCCATTTCGCAATAAGCTGCAGACACTATTCGACAATGTGATAAAATGCTTTACAGTATGTACAATTTTTCGCAAGACTTTGACAATCTCAGGAAAAGTGCCCTGGCTTCCAAAAATTATAACATATAAATTGGCCTCTTCCTTGACCAAATCCTCCTCCTTGTTGCTGTCCTTGACCTCTAAATTTTCCACCCCCCCTTTGTGGAGGATGGTGTTGTTGTTGAGGATACTGGTTTGGCTAGTATTGCGGTTGAGGATATTGTAGTTGTTGAAACTGTGTAGGCTGACACTGAGGCTGTGCTCATTCAACTTTCATTTGTTCATCATTCTTCATTAGGTAGGTATCCATCGTTTTCTCTTGGAGTAGTTGAAGTGCTATGCAATCCTTTTTGTCATGACCTACTGATCTACAAAATTTACAATACATACTAGCAGGTGCACTTACAATCTTTTGCAAGTACTGACATTCCTCGGACTTGTGACCTCTAGTTTGGCATACTCTACACCAAGGAATTCCTTGGGTGTTTAATGGGTTCAGCGCACCTGCTGTGACATAGTTCGTCAATGCCGAAAAATTATCTTTATTGTAACACCTCTGTTTTGACCCCAAGGGGGAGGGGAATGTGTGCCCCAGTTTCAACCCCATGGTATTGAATTGCATATGATGTAAATATTTTTATGTGATCATGGTGTGGAGCTCAAGGAAAATCCCCCATCATCGATTTAGCATTTATGTATCAATGATTAAAATCGATGCCGATGGTTTATGTGCTAGCCATGAACAATATATATTTGGAGACATCATGTAAAAATGCAAATTAATAAAAATACCACAACTAGATATGCACCGCAACGTTAAAGATATGGGGGCATGATTTCACAAGGAATAGGGAGGGGGAAATAATCAAACCCTTGAGCCAAAGGGGAAAATCCAAATGTGAAAGGGGAAAACTCATAAAGTTGTCAACTACCCATTTTGTCTTTTGTGCCCAGTCATCTAGAAGTTGGTTGAGGAAGTTATTTCCTTGGGATGGGAAAGGTATGGAGGTCAAATTCGAATTGGAAAGACCATCCATTTTGGAAAAACATGTTTTTGACTTGTGGGGAAATTAAATGCTTGGAAATGCATTCCCAAGCCATTATTTACCCAAAAATTTCATTCCTCAGCCATTCTCATGCACGTTGGGGCTCTCTCACACAACTGAATCTTGTTGATCTCTCTCCATCATGATTTCTTGTCGTTTCTTCATTTCTCCATGCCCATAATTCATTTTCTGTGTAGCTGGTTGAATGAGAAGAAGGGAACCATGATTTTGGGGTTTGAAGAGGCCATTTTTTCCCATGTGAAGCCAATAGGCAATTTCTGAATTCAAATCCATGATCTAGGGGTTTGTAGAGGTCGATTTTTCCCCTGTGAGCAATATGGGAGTTCTCCTTCACGTTTTCTACCATTGTTCCATTTTTCTCCATGGATGGGAAGCCATTTTGTGTTGCTGAGTGCATGTGCAATAGGGATTTATGTTTTGGGTGTTTTTTGAGGCCGGATTACTCCCAAAATTCCCATAGGCGTTTTCTAATTTTGGGATTCATGATTTGGGTGCGAATGATGGTCGTTTTTGCTCCTGAATGTCCTTGAACGTTTTGTGAACTCGATTTTGGTTCTCAGGGCTATTTTTCCCCTTGTTCCATTTTCATTTTGGCTTCCCAGGAACATTTTGTTCATACCCAACATTGTGTTTGGATGTGAAGTGCATCCTTGTGTTGGATTGGTTGAGTAAGTCCAAGAAACCCCTCTGTTGGATGGTCTGATTGTGTTTGGATGTGAATGCCTTGTGTTGGATTGTTGCCTTAGCAGTATGAGAAAACCCATATGTTAGATGGTTGATTATGTTTTGATTAGAAGGTTGGATTGGTTGAGTAAGTCCACAGAATGCCTATGTAATCGACTTGTTTCCTTAATAGTCTGTGAAACCAAGTTGTTCATTGGCTTGGATGGACAGTCAGTGAAACCCAACTATGTGTTGGCTTGACTGTGGATGTATGGTATTTCTATGTGTAATCCTATTGTTCCCTAGTTCCTTGTGGAAATAATGCCCAACTCAGAGGTGGTAGTGATGCTAAGAGATTGATGAGCACACTGGCCTATGGTTGGGTGGAACGTTGCACCAACATAGCGAGTTGCGGGCTAGCTTCTTTTCAAGGTAAGTATTCTTGTGTATTTATCTTTGCACCTATATTTGTTTTAATGAATTACAATGAACATGTTGAATGATTGAATGTAAATGAATGTATTTTCTTTTGTTGTTTAATGAATAATACATCTGCATGTGTACGTATTTACTTCAATGCATTTTATTTTATATGTTATGGGGCTAGATTTCCCGTTTGATAGAAGAAGCAGTGTAGGTCGCATCCTCTTCATCATCGGGATGAGGGGTGGGGACATGAAATTTATGGTGTCCATCTGTTATGCACCTTGTACACAATAGTTTCTCTTGAACTTCCTTACCGCTTTTGATATCCTGGAGCTGCAACGTAATATTGTTCAGATGCGACTGAATTTGCATCATCCCCGAGCCATTGTCTCCAACTGGCGAGGTTTCTAACTTCATTTCTATCTCTAGAGCCTCTGTCTGTGACACAATATTCTGTTGCATCAATGATGTTCAGATGTGTGGCAACAAGGAAACAATGAACCATTCCTTTTGTTGCACATCCGACATTTGGAAACTCACCATGGCCATTAATGTTTTAAATCTCTGGTCAAAATCCCAAACATATTATGTCGATAGCTACTTGATCTCCTTGATATCAGTGATGCATTGTGATTTAGACTTCAGTTTTTAAAATTCATCAATCAACCCAAGTTGAATCTCATTGAGTGCCTTTGGGGCCACTCCCACTGGTACTATGGAAAACTTCATATACTAGTCTAGCGCACGACCTTGTAGTGTCGTGATCAACTGTGCTTTCTTGATGTTATCACCCTAGATCTGTCGTACAGTCCAGATGATGTCATACATAAACCAATGCTATTCTGGGTCTTCCAACACATTCTCATTGAAATTGGGAGCTTAATGTTAGTTCCATCGATTGGATTGATCGGTAATGTATTGACTGCTGGTACAGTAGGAACAAAATTTGTACTAGCCAGACTTCCTTGTTATCTACTTACAATGTTAGTACTACTTGTATTTACAGAAATACTTGGAGACAGGTCTCCCAATATTACCTCTGGTACTGTAGGCAAGTTGTGTACACATTCTTGTTTCAAAGGTTTAGTTGACTCCTTGGACTCTTTGTCTCCTTCTGAGATTGGCTGATACTCCTCTTCCTCGTCACACGAGGATTCGTCTAGGTACGATGTAAACTCATATCCTTCTTCTTATTGCTCTGTGCTGCAACTACCTTGTTCGAACAGAGTTTTTGTCTTTTGCCAGACCTGAATATTCTTCTGTTTCTCAAAAATCCGGGTTATAGTTAAGTCCCACTTTCTCCTGGGAAAATCTCACTCTAAGGTTCTGCTGAGACATAGACACCTTTTTCTATTCAATCTATCATTCACAGAATTCCATTTTCACATATAATCATTTTAATCCACGCCTTCAAAGATGAGAGATATCAACTGCGTGGTCGTCATAATTTTTTTTGCTCATCCTCAATGTATGAGGTTATTGTATTGACAATAGAATCAGTGATATATCCTTCTATGATATTGTCTACCCAGAAGTCCACAACCATTGATATAGGGTTTTTGATTATTTTTAGCCACTCAATCAAGAACGGAGTCGACTCTGTTGTTTCTCCTCCTTGAAAATTATTTTTATGGGTTGCCAACTTAGAAAAGCACTCATACAAGACACTAGGGAACTTATAAAAGAAACTCTCATAAATGTTTGAATAAATGTACCGAACCAACCAGTCTGTTGGGTTCCACCGTGTTCCTTTTCTTTCTTCTCATGCAAACTCTATCTCTTTGGAATCCACCTAGTCTTGGATCTCCGGTTTCGTAGGACGCCAGAACATATCCCTCACCATAACAATTTACAGTCTTGACAACAAAACCATTTGTTGGATTTTTCCCCCCGCGACCCAGGTTTAATCCCCTTTTTGGTCAGTGCAACAAGAACAAGATATCGACCAGATGGAGCAGAACCTAGCTGCCAACACTTGCGACCCAGATACCGTCTCACCCGAGATATCTCAGTTCTATGGGTAACTTCTAGAACCACATTTCTACAGTTTGTGTGGGAGGGTATTTTAAGTCCTTGGCTCTGCACCAATGTTTCCAATGAATATAGGGAAGTTGGGTTGGTGGTTTTCACATTATATGTCAACACAGGCTATGATTTTCCCTTCTTTATGCAATATTACACAAATGAACAGTGAACAAACATCAAAGACATATTCATTACTGAAATACAACATCCATACAGTTATCCCTTTAAAGCACAATAACCAATCAATCATTAAACACAGTAAATATGAACTTGTCTAAGCTACTCAACATTCACACATATACACAACATGTAACGTGGAAACCTGTCCGAGAAAGAAACACAAGGTGCTCTTCATCTAGCATTGGCATGAGGAAATAGATGCACCTTTTGTCTATACATAGAGCTACAACCTCTGTTCAATATATTCTCTTATATCTTTACATACTTCTCCTCCCTCTCATGCTCTCTAATCTTCTCTATCTTTATCACTCTACTCTACTCCTACTTAGTGATCCACACACAACCTGGATCGACTTAATCTTCTATACCTGTCTGAGCACTCAACTGCAAAACCACTAATATGATGCACACAATGATCCAGAGTCAGTAACCAAAACTATCTACCTCTATTCTAGCTCCAACGTCTTTCCCAAGAGTCTAGACACTTACTCAAAACTGTTGTATCAACTAATCAGCTCAAAATCGTCTAAAATAAGAACTAGCTAACATGATAACCCATTTATAGCTTGGGTTTCTCCTTTTATAGCCTTGTTACATACTCGATATAACTCCCATACATGCTTGTTACATACTTAATACTGACTTGATATAGACTCTATAAAATCAGCTTCAGTTGCTAGCCCAATCGACTTACTATCTTCAGTCAACAGGCTGTCTTTCCTATTCTAGAAATACATGACCAAAAAGGCACTATCAATATTAATTACAAAAATTCCTTTACGCATGTGGTTTCTATCAGCTCTAGCCGAGCTCATACCCACGATCTCTAAGGGCTACTGCTTTCTCAGCGTTATGCCTTACGGTCACTTTCTGGCCGTTACCTTATCTGCATGCCTGCTTCTGCGAATATTCTGCCATGTCATCTCATCTCTCACTCTGTATTTCTATCGTAGCTTACAAAACTGGCGCAACTTCTTCATCCCGTGCCTTCCATTCACCTTTCTCCTTATCTTCCCTCTTTTGTTGCAGCATCCTTCTCTTCTTCTTTGATGCTATTTCTTATGTCGCATCTCCTTCTTCTTCTTCTTTACCCTCTTCTTTCCTACTTAGGAAGAATTCTACATGAATTCTACCCTTCTGTCCCAGGCCCAACATGGATTAAAACCAAACACCTACTAGTAAATAAATTTCCAAATTCCCAACTACATTGTTGACTAACAATTGATCTAATCCCTTGGGCTTAATGCAAGAGGTGTTTTTAGATCTAGGAAATGGGTGTAAAAGAGGATGTCATATATCCAAAGGCTGTAGTATTTTTTTATCCTATCTTCCCCTACCAGGGATAAATTTCAAGATTAGTATATATATGCATGAATCCCTACACAATTCATGTTGGAGCC
This sequence comes from Pseudotsuga menziesii, assembly GCA_001517045.1. NCBI lineage: Eukaryota > Viridiplantae > Streptophyta > Pinopsida > Pinales > Pinaceae > Pseudotsuga > Pseudotsuga menziesii. The sequence goes on along the minus strand of LPNX010029247.1, from coordinate 367,666 downwards.
TTTCGAAATGTTCACAAGACCCGTTGTTGCTGACCTAACCTTGTTTGTTTCATAGGTAACCCCAAGGGACTCAATGGAATTTGTTCTCAAGAACTCCATGAAATTTCACACAAGATAATCTACAATTAAAGTTAAACCTTGGTGCTTAAAATGCTTGAAACATTTTCACTCCATGCTCAAGCTCGTATATGTTCTTAGATGGGCTCAAAGACTCCCATGCTTTATTGTCAAAACAAACCTCAACAAGATTTGAACCCATATGAGAAGGGGAAAAGTCCTCTTGTTTTCCTATTGGACATCATGCTCATGTGCCACAAATGATACATAGACCAGACCAATTACCAAACTGATTAACCCCACACACCAAAATCTGTAAAAAACTGGAAACAATAAAATGTTGGATTAAAAAATACATTAAGTATTCAAATTTTGATTCAAAAAATATATTCATGTACATCCATGTGAATCCAAACCCTTTGACACAATATGCAAAGTTTTATCATGTATATAGGAAGGAAAGGTTTAGAATTGGGTTTTAGGTTTCTTATATATATATTTGGTTTTAAAGTGAATTTGATGGGCCCACTTGCACATGTAAGGATTGTTACAGAAATATCCCATCAAATTGGAAATGTTTGGTTACATGAATTTGGTGGGCCCATGCATACTTGTATGGAAATCTATAGAACCATCTAGTTTAGGCTATAAAAACTGCTTCTGTACAAAACTAGAAATTTCTATTTGCATGGGCTTGTTCTGTCTGGAAACCCCCTGGACTGCTCCAACTGGTAAGAGAGGAAAATTCTAGCTCAATATCATACACAAAGGGTACATATATGATTATGTGATTCATGCTTTTCATCAACGTCCTCACGAGGAATACTTTCTATTGAATTATACTTTATTAAGATCTTGAGTTGCATACCCTATGAGCATATTGAGTTTAGAGGTATTTTGGACATTGCAATTCATATACATGATTAAGATAATAACTATTAGATCAGGTGAGCACCATTTTATGTATGCAACATGTTTAAGGTGATTGAATGAGTAATCTAGATTATCAATGCAAAGCACACTTGACGAGTGAAAATGATATCAAAATCTTGTCATCCATGACATATATGACCTTAAGTCTAGGAAGTTTGAGGCATTTTCCAATGCCATCCCAATTACATGCCAATAAATTTATAACTGTGTCCCATGGGGCATAGAATAGACGATGAATGCATGTACTGTTAAGGTATTCCTTGTGATAAGTCAATGGTTTAAAACTTCATGGGTACTAGCTGGCAACAAAAAAAAAATTATAACTATGACTATACTAATATGCGCTCAGCGCATTATACCAAAGGTAACATGCCTTATAAAAAGATAGCAGGGCCATGGAATTTTCAAGGTTAATTTCCATATACCCTCCCAAATTATTTGGTCATCATGCCCAAGGGATACAAGAAGGTATCCCCGAGGGGTAGCTCAGTTGGTTGGAGCTTCTGAGTCCAAGACCGAAGTATTGAGGTTGGAGGTTCAAATCTCTAGGTCCCTTGAGGTTAGGCTCCCAAACTTGGAGTCGATAGGGTGAGGCCCCTTCGGGTTCCCCTCTTAAGAATTATTACCTTGGATGCAATGATCCCTCCATATTTTGGGGATGTGAACCACATGAAAAAAAGGATACAAGAAGGTTACTTATTTTCTCCAGGTAACTGTAAAATAACACCAAACAAATTTGAATGTCTCTAATCCTCTTTGCACGAAACTAGTTCCTTGAAGTATCCGTCTCTTCCTTGCCAAACTGGTTCCAATACAATTGGTTCCTTGCATGAGCCAATTTGTTCCAAATCTTAGCCAACCCATTCTTATGAGTAGATATAGTCCAAGACTTTGTCTATCTTGTGTCAATCCAACACTTCATTAATATTGAAGCTGTCTGTAGTCTCAAATGAACCCAAAATTTTGTTTATATTGAACCAACATGTCTAGACAGTCTTCTGATCAATAGATGTTTGAATGAATGAATAAATTTTACTATATAAGAAATATATAATATATATAAGGGGATCACATCAATCCTCAAGAATATAATACATTACATACATAAAAGTGATAATAATGACATATACCACATAGCCCATGGCATATATACCCATCTTGACATGGTATTTGGTTGGGGGATTTCCATCCCTACTATCCACCAACACATTCTCTATACTATGGTTACAATAGATCATCACTCCATTATTACTGAAGTGGTATTCCTTTCGTAACAAAATAGGCAGATCCCACTATGTTTTCAAGGCCAACACTCTCTATGTTGGTTTATTTTTATTCCTTCAACGCATGACTCAATTCATTACCCATCTACATTAGTACAAAGGTCCTATTCATTCTCTGCAATATAAATCTAATAAACACCTAGGAAGTGTGCATGAAACACATTGCATAATAAACATGTTGGAAATGCATGCTTTTCTAGGTGACCCACAAAAAAATAGCTTGATGTTGTGCTTCTAGTGAAAGCTTACCTTTGGAATGTGTACACCATAGATTGTCTACAATGTCCCTTTAAATATATACCAGAGTCAAGAGGTCTTTTCCCATTGTAAAATGACAAGTCTAGGCTTGTTTTTGTAAAAGTGTTCGTCTAGATAGGCTCAAGACCCATGGTCTAGTCATGGCATGTCCTCGTTGTTTTCATTCAAAGAAGTGTTGGATTAATGGAATTGCTACCCTCTCCTTGATGGGAGGAAGTCCCTTGTCATGTTGGGACATTTGCACCCTAGGTTGGTTTCCTATGCTTCTTGGTATGGACCCATTAGGACAGATGTCTTAGGGGCTCCTAAACACACTCATGTTTATGCCATGAAGAATTTGATTGTGCATGTAAGGGTTGTCATACTCGTTTTAGCACACCTCATTTATGCCCACTTGGACCTTCCTTTTCCTTGTATGACCCCTCCTCCTGGTTTAATGTACACACTTCATCATGACATCATATTCTTCAAGAGATATTTACCTTTCTAAAGGGGATGGAATTGAGAGATCTTCTACATTGTTGGGGTTAGTTGGGGTATGGTGTCCTCCTATGGCTCATCACTTCACTTGGATGAATCCATGTACATTATTTTGTCATTATTTTTAGTCTTTATGTGGTTTAGTCCTCGGATTATGGGTGACAAACCTTAAAATTAAGTAATTTTACTTTTCAGTAAGGTAGGATTTAAAGTTAGATAAGACTAGGAAGCCTCATATAAATAAAGGCTCCTAGCATTAATTTGTAACAAGAAAAGGGTTAGAATTATGTACTTATTTGTTTTTATATTGGTATATTGGAGAATTTGAGTGAGAGACACCTCTCTTTTTAGCATGCTTTTTATGTGATGAAGGTTGAATGATGGTATTTCTAAGGTTTGCTATCTTGAAATATTGATCCAAAGAATAGTTGTAATAAATTGTGGCTAAAGAGGACCTAATAACTCTTTCTCTTGCTAAGTTCCTTGCTTGATGTTGGTAAGATATCTACATTTTCTTGTCAGTATTTCTTGAGGAAACATTCCTCTTGAAGGAGCTCTCCACTGTGGACCTTGGGATTCATTCTTTTTCCTAATTAGGGTTTGACTACTTTGACCTAGTATCAAGTTACTATCCTTTTCCCTAGTTGGTAAATATTGAATAACCAAACTGAGTAGGGACATTGAGATTGATCTCTAATTTTTCTTGGGTTGAAGACTAAGGTCATAAACCATTCTATTCACCCTTTCTTCAAATTTCTCTTGTATTTTTTGTTGTAAAAATAAAAAATATAATATTGGAATACCCTACAAGTTATAAAAATTTGTATCTCAAAACATATTTTCATTTTGGAATTTATTTTTAGACATAAAAGTGTCCCTAGTTGAATTAATGGTGAATATTTAAGGGTTATTTGTTCCTGTGGTGGATTTGTGAGATTCTCGGTGACATGTTATTGCTAGGTTTTTCTTTTGCAAATATGTTATTGTAGGTACAAAATTTATATTCATAATTTCACCCAAGATTGAAGGCGTATAAAGCAAGGTTTTGGATCTGGGTTGACCATTGGGGGGTTGAAATTTCATTGGGGAACATGCTAAGCGAGACCACCATATAATTGGGGATTATTCTAAGGAATGTTTTAGATATGGTTTCACATTTTCAGGTCTGATTTGAGGTTTCATTTTCATCCTATTGCATATCCCCCTCACCTCCATACCTCAAGGTACATCTCATACAATGAGTTGGCATTGTTTTGATTGGTTTTTATTAAGTTTTTGGATCATTATTAACTGTTGCAATCTTATAAAAACAATAATACATTCAGGTTATATTTTTTAGAATTCGTAACTAATTGTTATAACTCCTACCCCTCTCCTAGTGTTGTTTATGCTTCATTTTTTTTACTCCATAATACAATGATCTTTACCGAGAGGCTTTCTTAGGAAAGGTGTTTGCATGTTTTTTGAGTAACTACAAATATATATCATTGAAATAAGGGACTCTCTTTTGGTATTAGGATTTTGCCTAAAGTGTTAAGCATCTAGGCTATGTTGACCTTGGGTGCTAGATTCTCTCGTGCTTACCACTCTTGCATCGTGATCCGTGACCTTAGTTGTGGGTGTTATTTTGAGTGGTAACATGATGAATTAATTTTGTTCTTTTGGTGTATCCTCATGCTCGAAATTTTTTGTTAGGGTCATACCCTAACTTGCTTTACTCTAAGAATTAATCATACATAGTATAAGGCCATAACTTTGTAATAAAGATGAATAAGTTAGTGTTCAACAATCAATGTAAAACATGTTTCTTTAATAATTTAGACCCATTATGAAGTTGTATTTTGAACACATTATCAAGTAGTTTAGGTTTTGTACATTTGAAGCCTATTTAAAGAGCTTAAAGTCTATGAATTTTTTGTGAGAATATTGTAATGGAGATCTATTCAAGTGAATGGTTGCACTACCACAAGAGGCCCGTGAACATTGTTCCCATTATAGAAAAGCTCTTTTTTCCATATTATGCTATTATTGTTTCATATTACTGGTTTTTTGTTGCTTATTTATGTTTTAATATTGCATGCTAATATTTCTATATATTGCATGATTATCATGTTATGGGGGTTAAGGAACACCATAAGTGGTATCATAGTCTTGATCCAGAGACAACATGCCTACGAGAATTGATAGAATTTATTTTAGGCTAGAGACTTGTTCCAACGTCTGAAAATAACCGTAGAGATTTGTCATTCAACAAATAAACCCGCGGTTGGGGAGCAATATACACAATGAATACAATTGGTACTTAGTCACATTGTACACTCATTTGGTGAGATTTCTAGACACCATTATAACTACTATTGGTACCCATTCAATTAGTACCACATCAGACAACACCTGCACATGGAATCTCCAAGTACCCTTGAGGATATCAAAAGTCCCATAGGTCACATGAAACTAACCTGTGTTCGTCTTGTTGCTATAGTGGCACCAAGAAAACACTTGAGAAGATACTTTCATGTACATTGTTAGTACGACTAAGGACACACTTGAGCCTCCTTAGTCAGTGCCCTAAGATATTGGGTTGCATACTACTGTTGGACACCACATGTATATAAGAGAGTTATATTGCATGAAAATCCTTTGACTTTAGAATCTATAAAAACAAGAAACCATTCTCTCTACAATATATTTATGAGACTTCTTCATTCTGTCTCAACAACTAGCAAATTCACTGGGGGAGGTTGCTCGAATCCCTACATATTTGAGTCTAACAGAAACTTGGCAATTCTATCAGTGCAGTAACATTAAATTCAAGAGGGTCTAGAAAACCCTTACTTATGACATAACTCATTGGAATCCTTGCATCATGCGGATAGTTTTGATATATAATTCTCATAACCTTTTTTGGGAGTCCCAAAAACACTTATTTGTGACCTACATCGATAAACTCACCTCATACTAATAATTTTGATATATATCTCCCACAACCTTGTTTTGGTAGACCCTTCCCATAATTTTATAGTTCCTACTTTTATGCTCCCATGGTACACACTTGCCACCAGGACAACATGAAGAATACCCACTAGAATCCACCCAACCCAATTCCACCCCCCACTCAGCTTCTTGACCTTCAAACCCTTGCATCAAACTAGGGAAACTCACCCAGTGGTTGACCAAATAGGAAAATAAGTATTTCAATATCAATTTCCTGCTCACTACTATTGCTCAACATTGTGGATATGTTCCACCCTTTAACACTCCCAGTCATGAAGCCATGGCCATTGAAAAATAGGGCTCTTACTCTCTATTCATGGAACACTAGTATCCCTCAAGTTTTAAGACAAAACTCCAAGGCTTGTTTTTTGAATATTGATATGTGAAAATTTGATAGTTTCGATCTCTCAAGTTAGGTGACTTGAATGGAACGTTATTTTTCACTCCATGGCATTAAATATGATCTCCAAAAGTTGAGAACCAAGATCTTATTTTTAGATTCTGACTGATGGTAGTGGTGGCAATGGTACCATAAATATTATCGCTGTTGTGTTCCTTGGAGCCAATTTGTGAATATATTCATGAGTGATTTGATTGACACATTATTTAGGACGATTGACTAAATTACTCCAAATATGCACTGTTTTGGACTACATGACAACATTGAGTAGTTGACCATCCACAGTGAAGGCCTCTCTATTCTTTTGTTCGAGAATGTTCATCAGTGGCCTCAATGAGACAATTCATGGACATATCCTCATGCAACGACCCTCCTCTTGGTTGGAATATTATGATACTGGCTTGTGAGACTGAATTGGTCCTGAATGCACAAACCATGCACCATTTGTTTTCCCCTCACATCGTGTCTCCCATGGATCCACCTCCTAGAAACACCCCCACCCCACCTTTCTGCATCAATCATCTCACCCTGAAGGGTATGACTGAGCATCAATTCCTTGGAATTTGATATAACTATGATGAAAAATAAGTTAGAGGACATAAATTTAAAGAACATAAAATATTTTTGATAGAATCCACTCCACCTAAGGTCCTAGAAGCCAACATAGTGGAAGCTCTACCCAAAGCAAAAAGTGATGACCAAATGCCATCTCTCAAATATGCTCCTAATATTCTAGTTCTAGTAGAGAAACCACACATTTCCCTTCATGCGTTACTTAGGTTTTCCACTATTCAACCATTGAAATTGATTGACTAAATAAAGAAGAAGAAAGTCATTGTGCTAATTGATAGTGACAACACCCATAATTGTATACACTGGCTGTGGTGACATACACTTGTCACTCATTGCTATATTCACCCCATTTCTGATTTCCAAATCCTAATAGCTAATGCGGGTACATTTAAATGTAGTGACAAATGTGAGAATTTCAAACTCCAAAAGAGATACTACCATCTAAAAACTCATATGTTTTCTATTGACACATGTGACTGTGATATCGTTTTGGGGGTTGAATGGCTCAATACCTTAGTTCTTGTCATAATGGATTTCAACAAACTCTTTCTTTGGTTTGCTCAAGTCGAGTACACACCACCTTCATGGAATTACTTTAGGTTCTCCTAAAATGATCTCTTCCCACCGCATGGAATTTTTTTTGAAGAAGTGCCACTCATGTGTTATTACTTAGTTCCATGCCATACAAGTTATGGACACACCCTCTCAAATATTTACCCTGACTTGTAACACATTATCTCTCAGTACCAATAGGTTTTTGATACTTCAAAGGGTTTACCTCCATCTTATGGGGAACATGAACTTGTTGTTCCTTTAATTCTAGGTAGTCAACCCCCCAATGTTTGTTCTCACCACCACCCTTTTTCCCAAAAGAATGACATTGAAAAGTTCATTCAAGAATTGTTGTCCATCGGTGTTATTCATAAAAAAGAAAATCCTGATTTCCAAGATCTCAACAAAATCACCATCAAAGAAAAATTTCTTATTCCCATCATTGATTATCTCTTAGTTGAGTTGGATTGTGCCAAATTATTCCCCAGACTCGACCTTCATTCAGGATACCATCAAATACAGATGAAAGAGGCAGATATACCCAAAACAAATTTCCACACTCATGAAGGTCATTATGAATTCTTGGTCATGCCCTTAGGCCTTTGCAATGCCCCATCCAATTTTTAGAGTCTCATGAATAATATTTTCCTCCCCTCCCTCTTCCATTTTTGGCTTGGTTTTCTTCAATGATATCTTGGTTAGTGTCCTACTTATGAAAGCCACCTCCAACGTGTTTCTCATACTTTACACTTATTATAAGACCAACAATTATTTGTGAAACGCTCCAAGTGTGTTTTTTGGGTGATTGAGGTTGAATACTTGGGTCAAATTATGAGTAATGATGGGGTTTGGTTGGATCCCAAGAAAGTGGAAGCTATGGAGAACTGGATGTCCCCAAACACTCTCAAGATATTGCAAGGATTCCTTGGACTTATAGGCTACTATCACAAGTTTGTGGGAAACTCTGGGAATATTGTATCTCCTCTAACAACATTGCTCGAAAAGAATGATTTTTCTTGAAATGAAACAATGTAGTATGATTTCTCCATCCACAAGGAGGGAATATGTACCATGCTTGTGCTAGCCATGCTAGATGACACTAGGATGTTTTCCTTAGAATGTGATTCCTCTGGCTGTTGATTGGGAGCCATATTATCACATGAAAAACGTCCCTTGTCCTTCACTTGTAAGCAAATTTGTGATAGAAAATTGGGAAAATACACCTATGAAAAATACCTGACGATTATCCTTCATGCAGTTGATACATGGTGCCCCCATCTAATCGTCGAACATTGCAAAATTAAGACAAACCATCATAGTCTCAAGTATTTCCTCGAACAATGCCTTTTCATGATCAAATGACATAAATGGGTCACAAAGATTTTGTTTTATGATTATGAAATCATATATAAGAAGGGTTATGACAATGTGGTGGCTAACGCCTTGCCTAGGAAATTTGAAGAGAAGGTTTTATTCTTCACCTTCTCCTTTCCAGTCCCAGGATGACTAGACGAAGCATGCCATGGATGGTTGTCATAGGACATAGATCTTCACCTCACCAAAATGATTTAAGAAGACTAGAATCCTACACATGGGTATACATGAAACCAAAATATTTTGAGACATAAGTAGCACATATTTCTCACATCATATTCGACATTGAAACCAAGAATCTTCGAGGAATTACATTCATCACCCATAACATGTTACTCAGGATTTCATAAAATTATGAACAAATTAAGCACTATTTCTTCTCAAAAGGCATGCAAAAAGATATCTGTAACTTTGTTGATGTATGTGACACTTGCCAACGACATAAGGGTGGAATAATGAAGTCACTAGGGGATTTGCAACCACTATGCATTCCTAATCATATTTGGATAGACATTTTTATGGATTTCATTGTGGGGTTTCCTAAGACAGGAAATAAAACAATCATTCTGGTGGTAGTCGACTGTGTCACCAAATATTCCCATTTTTGTGCCTTCACCCACTTTTACACCCTTTTTGGTTGCCCTAGTTTTCTTGGATCAAAATTTCAAGATACATGGAATGCCCACTTCTATTATCTATGGTTGTGACCCCACATTTTAAAATACGTTTTGTCAATAGTTGTTCAAATTTCATGGCACTCAGTTGAATCTCAAAATGACATACCACCCACAAATAGATGGCCAAATTGAAGATGTTAATATGTGTATGTAAAAATATTTGTGCTGCTTTGCATCAGATAAGCCACACCAATGGACTCACTGGATTCCTTTGGCCCAATGGTGGTGTAGTACCACTTATCAAGGTTTGACAAAGATTACACCATATGAAGTAATGTATGACCAAAAACCCTTATCAATGTTTTTATATATACAAAGTACCACATGGGTTTACGTTGTGGATGATGCACACCACACCATAGCTAAAATTCTTTGCATCCTTAAAGAAATCCATTTTTTCCCCCAAAACAATGAAGCAATAGGCCAATTAAAATCTGTCCAAATGATCCTTTGAAGTTGGGGATCATGTGTTTCTTTGTTTATAACTATATAAACATACATATCTCAAGGCCCATTTCCATCAGAAGCTTGCTCTAAATTTCTATTGAACCTACACCATTCTACGTCGCGTTGGACATGTAGATTATAAGCTTGGTTTGTCAGACAAATGCAATATTCACCTTATTTTTCATGTCTGCTGCCTCAAATAAGTGATGGAATCAAATTGAAAAGTATAGTCCATTTTAACAATATTGGATGAGGAATGATTCATTTGGCTTCAACTTATTGCAATATTGGCTACTAGGGAAAGACAATTGCAAAGGTGCACCATCAAGGAAGTTTTGATCTAGTGGAAAGACATGTTACTGGAAGATTCAACTTGGGACCTAACCAACATTTTACAACAATATATGCACTTTAAATGCTGAGACAAACACTACTTTTGAAGGAGGAGGGCATGTTAGGGTCCTACTCGAACTCACCTTAATCTAAGAATTAATCATACATCATACAATTCCATAACTTTTTAATGAGGCCTAATAAGTTAGTGTTCAACAATCAATGTAAAAAGGGTCTCTTTATTAATTAAGATCCATTAGGAAGTTGTATTTTGACCATCTCAAGTGGTTAGGATTTTGGATCATTGAATCCTATTTAAAGCGATTCAAGGATATGAAGTGTTTTGTGAAGCATATTGTTACAGAGCTTAGCTCTAGTGAATGATCGTCCTACAATAAGACGCTCGTGAAAATTGTTCCCATAATAGAAAAGTTCTTTTAAAGCCATATTCTACTATTATTATCTCATATTTCTAATTCTGTGTTGGTTATTTCTGTTTTTTTTCACATTAATCTTGATATATACTATGTGATTCTCATGTTACAGGGGTAAGGAACACCACAAAATTAATGTCGCACTTCCTAGTACACTAATGATATTTTTCTATTTTGATCATTTTAGTAGTTCTGCATTTGTCATTATACACTGTTGTATCCATGACATTTAGTTGATTGACATCGTTATCAAGTTGTACTTGTGGTTGCAAGAAAATGGTTGATTTGAGAAATATGGATTTCACAATTGATTATTTGGAATTACTTACATTATTGCAATATCTCCCTATGCTACTGGATAAAATGAAGATATTTTTTTTCACACCAAAAAAAACAACTTGTTTTTCCATGGAATCAAAGTTGCATCAAAATGAAGAGATGGCGAACTCAACATAGAAGGATGCATTATTCTCCACCAACAATGTTTTCAGAGTGTGGATGGGGTGCTAGTAGGGATGTCAAACTGATATTTCTCTTCCTTGAATGGAAATGGAGTAAGAAATATGAAATTTGTTCCATACATGAATAATGATCTTTTAAGAAGCTAAGGCTTAACTGTTTGAACAATTATATCTATGTATTTTTCCTTGGATTTTCAATTCCTAATAAAGTGTATGGTAGAATGCCAACAATAACAAGTATATGTGACATGTGTACAAATCTTGTTGGAAACCAAATCCTATGGGATTATGGTAAAAAATGTAAATATTGTAAATATTAATTACTTATCCTAAGTTTCTAAATGAAAAGAACCACATACCTTTGAAAACTAAAACTCAAAGGTCACTCTTCCATTATATTAATAAGCCTTTCTCGTTTAATAAAAACTATCTGCCCTTGGAATTATTCCCTATAGTGGTATAAGAGCAAGGTTCTACCATAACTCCAATTTTTTCCTCTCTACCATATCTATATACTCCCTAGACCTGCCATTCTGAGGGCATTTTTTGCATTTACCATGATTCCTCTCGAAGGTACCTGAGTTCGCTCATTCTCTGTGTGGATCCGAGCAGCTATGTTTGAATAGTGTGTGTTTGATTCTTCTCTACACATGCATTCTTTTCCTTGGCGTGTGTTAGCACCTGTGCTAAATTTTGAAGTTTTCTACATAAGGTGTTTGCACTAATCCCCTTTCAAAGGTTTGGACCAGTGAAAAATGAGGGGTAGGGTAAAAAAAATTTCATATCTTATGACCTAGAGGTATGCAGGAGGATGTTGGAAGTGTCTTAGAAGGATTATTCCCAAGCCTGAATGTAAAAACGATAAGAAATCCTTTGACACGACATGGAAATGTGCTTAAGTGTGAGAAATCCTATCAAGAACAGGCCTCTGCAAGAACGAATGGTGGAGATCCAAACCTTAAAAGAGATCAAAGGGCCAAAAATCATTTTCGCCCAAGGAAAATTGGGATCGACAGTGTAGAAGAGGTAAAATTTGGTTATGAAAATGAAATCCCGACTTCCTCCCCCTGGGAGCTGAGATTTGACGGCCCAGGATGCTTTCATCCAAATCAATGGTCTAGCAAATGGCGGGGAGTGGAAATCGGAAAGGAGAAAGAAGTTTAAGTTTGAAAGTTCAAATCCCGATTTCCACCTTCCGTGATCCGACGATCCAGAGAGTTTCTGCCCAGATCAACGGTGTAGAAAGGTGTAGAAGGGAGGAGATCAGAAATCAAGAAACTAAGAATTTGATTGTGAAAAAATGATCTTCCCTCTTCTGTGATCCACCAAATCCAACGATCTAGGAAGCTTCCGCCCAGATCAACGATGCAAAAAAGCGCAAAAGGGAAGAAATCAGAAATACTTAGTGGTTTTGTTGTGAAAAGTTGAAGTTCTGGGTTACGCTTTCCGCCAGATCCAATGGTCCAGAAAGCTTCCACCCAGATCAAGGTGCAGAAAGGCACAGAAGGGTAGAAATAATAAATAAGAAATACTAAGTGGTTTTGTTGTGAAAAGTTGAAATTTCGGGTTCTACCTTCCACCAGATCTGTGGCTCAGATCATTTCCACTCAGATCGAAAGTCCGCAAAGGAGAATAAATGCAGAAGTTGGAAGCATAAGAAATTCACCAAAAATTACAGAAACCCTGATTTCCTCTTTCCGTTAGCCACAGCTTGATCTCAGATCAATGACTGGGAAATTTTATGGAAAATATCAACAATGCAGAAAGGGAAAACATGCGCATGAGATAAGTAGCTTTCTAGATTTGTGAAATCCATTAAGGTCCTGCAAGTTTCAATGACCGCGATTGACGGTGTCAACGGTCCACGCTGATTTCACTGGTTAAATATGCAGGGAAGGAGAAATTATGTTGTAGAACGAAGAATGATGAGATGATCCATCATTTTCATCTAGTAGGCACTGTTTCCAGGTGTTAAATTTCCCATTTTTTTCCATCATGCACATCCTGGCATGGTTTCCTATTTTGATTTTTGTGACCATGGCGAATCCTCCAGATCAGAAGTTGTTACGATTTCATGCGTGTGGGTTTGATCCTCATTCTTTGTATTTGGATCTATTTTGTGGTTGGTCTCGGGATCCTTCTTACACTATAAATATTCCCTCAAAAGAGGAATAAAGGGCTTAAATATTTCATTCAGAAGCCTCAATGTTTGGGTTTTGTAGCTCTGTCATTTTCTTGGAAGATTTAATGAAAAGTATGCTCTGAGTTTTCAAATATTCATCATGAATTTCACTGTTCAGTTTGATTTTCCTTTTTAAACTTTATTTTCATGTCTGTGTATCTTTTGCTAATGCATTTCTAGTTGTATGTGAGGAATTTGCTCTTTGTCAAGTGCTCTTTCCATTAGATTATGCATTTGTTTATGTGTTTCTAGTAAATGTTTTGGAATTCATCTTCTATGATCCATTGCAATTACTAGTCTTTGATGTTTATTTTGCTAAAGGTGTGTTCAGGAGATTCATCCCTTGATAGGTTCCTCTTGCTCGATCGAGCTTCTTCTCATTTCCCCCTGCCATCTCTTCAAATATACTTTGCTGAATATTGATGCCTATTTTGCCTCAGATTATGAAGGTCATTGTTGATTATTATTTGTTGTAAGTCCTTGAACATCTCAGGCCTTGAATCCATTTCCCAATGGTATTTCTTGTCTTTCTGTTTCACCATTTTTAAATCTACAAATACGTTGTTAGTAGCAAAATATAGTCTTCTGACTGGCTGTTTAAAGCTAAATGTATATGTGATTATGTTTCAATGACAAAGAGAGAGCCCTCTCTGACTGTAAGTCTATACTACAGTCTAAAGGCTGGTTGAAATGGTTACCCCTGTGACTTCATACCGCAACCATAGGAAAATTACAAGGTGATAACATCTTGGCGCCATTGCTGGGACCGAAGGAGAAAATCATCCTTGGGAAAAATTGACATTGTTTATCTCTATGACCTAACTAAGAAGCCAGTCATAGATACATATTGGTTGTACATGTTGTGGTGACTCCACACAAATTTTGAAGGTGACTCTACTAGGAAATACTGGCGGCCTAAAGAACCCACACTAGGAGAAATCCTGATGCATAATCCTTCCAAGAAATATTTGATCCAGAAAGTTTGATCCGGAGAACCAATAGGCTGCAAAGGTTAGTCAAAAATATTTCCTTCCATGTTGAAGGTGCTATTTCTGTTAGTGATAAATCTGAACATTGTAATGAGGAACTTGGACTAACCTTCCCTAGAACTAAATCTGAGTCCAACCTCTCTGACTTGGTTTCTGATACCTCTGCATTTTATTTTCCCCACATTCCCTGGTCACCCATGACCTAATAGCCTCTAGGTGAATATTTCCAACACCTACCTAACCCATAGTTCCCTACACCTACTGCTAATTCAACCCTGCTAAATTCCACTATCATAAGGCAATCTATTGCCACATTTTTGTCTCCCACTGCTTCAAAGCTGAATCAACCTTCATCTTCAAGTTTTGCATCTCCCTACATTCCTCACAACTTACCAATTTTTGTTCCACTAGTATTAATCCCTCATATAAACCTATTGTACCTCCAAGGATGGCTAGGTATGCCCCTTTAAACCTCCCTATTGTTCTTCATGGCCTTCCCATGCTTTATTCCCAAATAATCATACAATTTAATGGGGAGAGGAGATATTCAGCTAAAGAACACTTGGAGTGGTTTTTCAGACTAGACAAATTTAGAAGAGGTGGACCATGAGGATGTGAAAGTCAGACTATTTGCTCAGTGCCTTGCTGGAGAGGAAAGGAGATGGTTCACAAACCTTGCAGACCACTCCATCCAAAACTATAGAGCCTTTGAATATGCATTCAGGGACAAATGGGCAGATCAGAATAACCCTAAGGTGTATTTGTCCCAATATTTGTCCCAAGGAACATAAATGTTCCTGTGGTAAAAAATGAAGAGGCTATAAACAAAGCCTCTACAAGCAAATCAAAGAGAATCCCAACCCCAATGGACACCTCCACAAATGTAGTAGATTCGAAAGGGAAGGAGAAAAAGGAAGATAATCCAAGAGGGTCAGAGCAGGGGCAAACCTCGTTCAGTCTAGAGGCTAAATTTCAAAGATAAAAATATCTACCCCTCTCACTGAGCTATTAAAAAATTATGAATATCTTTCTAAAGTTTCCAAATTGTTGAACCCTCCAGGAGAAGTTTCTGAAGTTCAGACTCCCTAAATATCCATGATGATAGCCCCACCTTCCTTTTTGGACCCCATGTATAAGAGTCTGCTGATGAAGATACCCCCCCTTTCTATATCAGTATGAACATCCACAATTTCATCTTACACAATGCCATGTATGATTTAGGAGCCATGTATGATTCAGGAGCCTCCCACAATCTGATGCCCAGGGTAGTCATGGGGGATATGGGATTGGAAGTGACCAGGTCATACAAATACCTTTTCTCTTTTGATTCCAACAAAGTTAGGTGTCTAGGACTAACCAAATATCTAGTCGTCTATTTGGCCCAAATCCCTACCAAGAACCAGGTCATGGATGCAGTTGTAGCTGATATTCCTCCAAAGTTTGGGATGTTGTTATCAAGATCTTGGGCAGCCAAACTTAAAGGTACTTTTCAAATGGACATGTCCTATGCTACTATCCTTTTTTTTGGAGATCAAAGAAGTATTTTTAGGAATAAAAGGCTAGCCTACATGGTGACTAGTGCTGAAAGTCCAAACAATCATCCCATATATGCATTGGACAGTGAGATGGGATCATCTATTTTCTTTACAAAAGGAGACACAGACAACCGTGGTTCCCAGAATGATTCTTTTGTACCCACTCAGGAGGATCTAGATGGAGTATGGGAGGTGAGCTTTAATGGGTCAACTTCCAGAGAAGGGGCAGGAGTTGGAGTGTGGATGAGACCCCCACGAGTGCAAGCTTTGAATTATTCTTACAAACTTTATTTTTACTGTACACACAATGAAGCAGAATACGAGGCTATGATATTAGCAATTTTGGTATTGAAGGAGCTCCAAGTCAAGAGGGTGGTGTTACATGGGGATTTTGAGCTAATAATCAAACAAATGACTGGTGAATATCAAGCTAGACATCCCTAGATGAGAAGCTACCTAAATGCTGCCCAGGACCTCATTGAATTATTTGAAGAATGTAGTTTTAATATGATCCCTAGAGTACAAAATTGTGTAGCCGATTCCCTGGCCACTTCTACACAATATTTCAAATCCCCTATGCTCCCTGTTGGGAAATATGAAATTGAAGTGAGGCACATACCCTCTATCCTTAATAATGTCAAAAGTTGACAAGTTTTTGAAGATGATAAGCAGATCCAAAATTTCCTCACTCTCATTGGGGAGTTTGATGGATTGAGTATAGACAAAGAAAATGAGCTTCTGCAGGAGGTTACTCTTACTAAAGAACCTTCGCAAATCCATACTGTTGTTCTCGAAGAAATTCCCCGAGAGGAGGACGTTGCTCCTGTTGAAGATGTTGATGCTGGAAAAACTGGAGAATCTTGGGAAATAGAGATGCAAGAGACCAATGAGTAGAAAGAATATATGAACACCATATGTGGCAAAGAGATCCTGTAGGTAAAAGGTAATTCCATCCATGGGGGGATAGTTCCTCTAGAGAAACTTTTTGATCCCAATGATGTGGCTAAAGAACCTCAACTGGTCCCAAGTCGTGAAGACGTTGAAGATATAAATATTGGAATAGAAGATCATCCTAATATCATCAAAATAGAAAGGAACCTTTCACCTAAATCCAAGAAAAAGTACATCTCAGTGATGAAATAATATCCATATGTGTTTTATTTGAGCTACAGTGACCTAAAGGATTGTGATACAAGCATAATCCAACATACCATACCACTCAAGAAGGACGAGGTTCCTTTCAAACAGAAGCTGAGAAGGATGAATCCAAAACTATTTCCCCTGATAGAAAAGGAGATAAAGAATTTATTTGAAGCCAAAATCATTATGGCTCTCAGATTCTCATGTTGGGTGGAAAATATGGTCCTTGTTAGGAAGAAGAATGGGGAAATTAGAATATGTATTGACTTCAGGAACTTGAATAGGGTTTCTTTGAAGGATCATTACCAACTTCCAAAAATGGACCATATATTACAGAGATTATTGGGTTCATAGAGGATCTCTTGTAATTTCCCTTTTTGGAAATTTTATTACAATGACCAATTTTTCATTTTTTCCCCTATTTCGACCTTTGACTAGTTTTGATGTCTAGGTCTCCAAATTGTCCCAAATTCTCTCAAATATTATGACAAGGTATATGACTGATATCAAGACTTTAATATTAAGTGCAAGGATTATTTATGACCCTCCAAAAACTTCTACAATCTGGTTTAATATTTTGTCCAAGGTGGGAGTTTTTACTAGCAAATTAGGGTTCCAATTCCCCTAGGGTAAATGCTGAAAATGGCTTTCCAAATGATACCAAACCCACTTGAATTTATGAACAGAGGTAGAGGATTTTTAAATGAAATTATTCAAGTATAATATGCATAATTATTCATTTTATAAAGGATGTTATAACCCTCTCCCAAACAACTACAAAATCACTAGTTCGACCCTTGGGGAAATGGCACCAAATCTTCTCCAAATGCAAATAAACTGAGTAATATGACTTCAAATTATTAAGTGATGTACATGAAACTTGTAATAATCATACATGGAAGTCCATTCATCATAAATATAACAGAGAAATATTCTTTCATTTGAAATCATCAACATTACAATGACATACATCTATATAGTGGGGAAATGGTCATTGTTTGCTCATTAATAATCACTTCTACATACAACCATTTGGTATTTCAACTAGAGAATTTATGAAGATGAATAAAAGAGTATTTTAATATTATTACAATAATAAATGGACAATTATAAGCTCGAAATCCTCAACATTCAATGACATACATCAATATAGTGGGGAAATGGTCATTGTTTGCTCATTAATAATCACTTTTACATACAACCATTTGGTATTTCGACCTGATAATTTATGAAGATGAATAAAATAGTATAGTAATATTACTACAATCAGAAATGGACCATGATAATCTCTCCCAAAGAGTACAATATCTCACCCAAAGTGCAATCCCTCCATGAGCAAGAATATGCAAAAAAAACTGGAAATGGTTGAGAGGATGTGCTGCACTAGAAGAAACCACGAGCTTCCCTATAGATTACACCTGAAAATAAAAACTCCATTAAATCTCCATGAAATACCTGAATGGACTCTCCAAACACCAACTTGGATGGGAATCTTTCACCCTTGAAATTGGCTAAGGCAAGAAACTAGTCATCCACTAGCTCTCTCTCTTCACAAATGCAATTTTCTCAAATAATCAAAAGCTATTCTCTTGGTTGATTCCTATATTTTATAAAAATAATTAGCCTTTTAATGTTACCAATCCATCCACAAACTCAATACAATTCTAATTTGGGTGTGTGCTCATGATTTTCCATGTGTCCTCCCTTTCCTATCCTTCCATCTTCCCCCAATTCTAGTAGGAGCCCATTGAGCTTACCCAACTCACATAAGCGCCGTCTTGGATGCTCTATTTCAACTTGACATGTCAGATATGTCAGATTTCAACCTTCATATATGATTTGTGTCATAGGTGTCATAGCATCTTCATCATTGTTGTCATAGAGTTAGGGAATCTAGTCCAAGTGTCTCACTAGCTCCAAAATGACTCTTCCTCTCCCATGTAAGTTACATTTCCTTCAAAATTAGACCTATGATGCTTATGTCCAAGTTTATTATCCTTATAACTCATCCAAGAACATTTAGGGTTCCCATGGATTCGAAATTGCAAGAGGAGGATGCCATGTGGCACATAAATTCTAGCTTGTGTGGCCCCCCTAGTCTCCATGTGTCTTCATGCTCCATTGCCACTTCAATTTTCTATTGTATTTACTTAATAAGCTCCATTATTAAATATTTATTCCATTCTAATGTTTGAACATCATTTATTATCTTCCTTATTAAAATTCCAAATGTATCCATCCAACCTAGGAAACTAGTAGGATTGATGGAATTGTCCTGCTATGCAATTATTTAAAATGGGGACATTACAGTCCTCCCCACCCAAGATTGCTTGCCCCCAAGAAATTCCAAGTGATTATTCTGCAATATTTTTCATATTCCCAAGTGGCATCCTCATTTGGTACTCCTTCCTTTGCACCAAGTGCTCTGTTATGGTTCTGCTCATTAATTTTCTTTAGCTGCAATTTTAGTAGTGGCACTCATGTACTACAATTTTGTGTTCCCAAAATTAAAGAGATGTGGATTGTGCATATTGATATATCCTGTAACATCACCACTAATACCAAAAGGATTAATCAAATCCATAAAAACCAAATTTGTGCAAATAATCTTTACCTCCATATTTTGGAAACCTTTTCTGAACTTTCGCTTATCTTTTGCTTTTGTAAAATTCTTTGAAGTTGGTGCCGAGTTACCAAAATTTGAGTTTCTTAATATTCCAATAAAATTTTAGAGAGGAACCACCATGCTTGCTTCTGCACTACTCTGATTACAATCATCTTCTCAAGTGGTGATTAAATCTCCAATGTTGCTTGTTGCCCCCAAAATTGAAACCAATGAGACCAAAAATGATCCTAGGGTCCCATATGATCCCGATACATGGATGGTGTGAAATGTCTATGATGAAATGCCATTAAAACCAAGCATGTGAAAATTGAATCCATCTCTCAAAATTTATTCTACATAGGAAACATGAACATTGCTCTGCAAATATGAGCTCAAACAATTGAAGGTTGGTTTGCTTTCTCTAACCAACAATCGAACTGCCACTCCAAGTGAGATGAAACAAAGCAATTCCAGGATACTATTGCTGGTATTGTACCCTTCCAAACATCATGAGTACAAAATATAGATAATGAAAATGCATAACAACATCATACAAATGTACATCAAGAAGGTACCTCATCAAAGAATCATGAAAGTGCTTATACATCCAACTAAGTAGATCACCATGTGGCCCATACACACAGGCAACAAGTATTACATTAGATCTTCCCCAATGACATAGGTGAGGATCCAATGTCCCATAATTCTGATCCAAAAATATATAATGTGCATCAATATAATCATCCATTTGTTCTTTCATCCAAGAAGTGAATGAAGAACCTCCACCAAAATTTGAACCAAATAAGGAGCAAAGAAAACATGAAGACTTCAGGTGGCTCAAAGAAGTCTCGTCAATACACCCATGCATATGTATATCATCATGAAATAACAGAGGATGTTGCTGCCAATAATAATGTTCTTCAATCATATATCTCTTCACCCAAGTGTGGGATTAATTTCCTCCAACATAAAATAGACTAGGCGAGGAGCAAGGAAAATCATGAGTCTCCAAGTGACTCAAGTGAACATCATAGGTGCACCCATGTAGATGTGTATCATCATAATGTAACAAAGGATTCTGCTGAAAATGTAAATAATTTGGTGCTATAATAATTTTATAATCAAAATGAGTGATAGAAGTTTCATACCCCTCATGTGGCACCATAAAAAAGAAACCTTTCACCCATACTTCATTAGGATGATTGCTGCAAAATTTGGAAGTGTAGGATGTAGGAGAAAGAACCAACTCGCCCAAATGATCAGAAAGTGCAAAATTTTCATCATGTGAATGATCCATAGGGGTTGGATTATGCACCTCCCTTAAAAATTCAAAAATTTCCTCATAGGTTGGTTCCGATGTAGTGGAATCATGCAATTCTCCAAAAAGTGTGTGGTTACCATTTTCAAGAGGCAACTCAAGTTCCTATTCCACCACAACAAGTGATTGGATCTCATCAATATGATATTTAAATAAATCAAGAACCTGTAATTTTCCATGGCTCTCATGATCCCTCATTTCATGAGAATCCTCCAAGAAATCTACCATATTACAATTTGAAACATAGGAGGAAGAATAAGTATCTTGCAACCTCTCAAGAAGTTGCTCATTTTGAATTTTGAGCTTATGAATATCCTAATTATTATTCAAGTATGATTCATGTAACCATTAATTAAGCTCAACCAAATTGTTTCTATCAAAAATCAAAGACAAATTACCTTCAATGTTGCACATTGCTCTTTGAATCTTCTCCATGTCTTCAAGGAAGGATGGCTCCTCCAATGAAGAAATTTTACAACAAGAATTTGACACCAATGATTTAATGTCATGGAGTATTCTAAGGGCCTCATGGATATCCATTTCAGTCATATTCAAAGACCCTTCAATGAAGGATAGTTCATGGGAGTAAACCACCTCTTCTTCTTTCTTCTTGGTTTGATCAACTTCTTGAAGCTCAAGTGGTGATGGCGAAGTTGACCTTGGTTCTTAATTAGCTTCTACAAGGTATTCACATTTATGTTAATGATAAATTTGGATTTCAGCAACATTTTAAAATTTGATGTCTATGTCACCAACATATATTTGTGAGCACCCATCGGTAGGTACTCCTTCACAGTTCAAGGATCCATCAATATATTCTCTTTGATTTTCACAACCCCCATTAGCAAGGATTGTGATATTATATTCACCTTCCTCTTTATGTTATTCTCTGCAATCATCTTGAGTTAATTGATTCTCCACTTCATGATTCTCTGTTTCTTCCTTTAATGGTATATCTAGGCTCTTTTCACAAGTAGGCTTATTTTTTCTCATTTCATGCTCCTCCAAACTTGTGGATTGCTGATTGTCCCTTAATGAATTCACATTTGAATAATTTTTCCTAAATTCATTCAACCAATCATAAAAGTATTCAAAATTAATTTTATTATGTGTCTCTCCATGATGGAAACTTCTACTACCCTCTGCTGCCAACTTACCCCTAAGTTGGCTAGCCATCAATTCGAATACTTGCATAATTTGCTTGGTTGTGTCATCACAATATGAATTAATCCATTTATTAATTTAATATCTATCATACATAACCTCAATAGGTTCCAATAACATGCTCTTATACCACTTTTAATGTCCCTTTTTGGAAATTTTATTACAATGACCAATTTTTCACATTTTCCCTATTTCGACCTTTGACTAGTTTTGATGTCTAGGTCTCCAAATTAGCCCAAATACTATCAAATATTATGAGAAGGTAGATGAATGATATTAAGAATTGAATATTATTTTCAAGTATGATTTATGACCCTCCAAAAACTTCTGCAATCTGGTTTAATATTCTGGCCAAGGTGGGAGTTTTTACTAGCAAATTGGGGTTCCAATTCCCCTAGGGTAAATGCTGAAAATGGATTTTCAAATGCTCCAAAAACCACTAAAATTTATGAAAAGAGGCAGAGGATTTTTAAAGTAAATTATTCAAGTCTCATGTATATCATTATTCAGTTTATAAATGTTTTTATAACCCTCTCCCAAATAGCTACAAAATCACTAGTTCGACCCTTGGGGAAATGGCACCAAATCTTCGCCAAATGCAAATAAACTGAGTAAGATGACTTAAAATGCTTAAGTGTTATACATGAAAATTTTAATAATCATCCATGGCATTCCATTCATCATAAATATATCATAGAAACATTCTTTCATTCGAAATCATCAACATTACAATGGCATACATCAATATAGTGGGGAAATGGTCAGTGTTTGCTCATTAATAATCAATTTTACAGACAACCATTTGTATTTAGATTTGAGACTTTATGAATATGAATAAAATAGTATATTAATCTTATGACAATAATAAATGGACCATGATAATTTCGAAATCCTCAGCATTCAATGGTATACATCAATATAGTGGGGAAATGGTCATTGTTTGCTCATTAATAATCACTTTTACATACAACCATTTGGTATTTAGAACTGAGAATTTATGAAGATGAATAATAGAGTATATTAATATTACTACAATAAGAAATGGACCATGATAATCTCTCCCGAAGAGTACAATAGCTCACCCAAAGCGCAATCCCTCCATGAGTAAGAATATGAAAAAAAAACTGGAAATGGTTGAGAGGATGTGCTGCACTAGAAGAACCATGAGATTCCCTGTAGATTACACCTGAAAATAAAAAATACATTAAATCTCCATGAAATACCTGAATGACCTCTCAAAACACCAACTTGGATGGGAATCTTTCACCCTCGAAATTTACTAAGGCAAGAAACTAGTCATCCACTAGCTCTCTCTCTTCACAAATGCAATTTTCTAAAATGATAAAAAGGTATTATCTTGTTTGATTCCTGTATTTTATAAAAATCCTTATCCTTATAAGGTTACCAATCCATCCAAAAACTCAAGCCAATTCGAATTTGGGTGTGTGCTCATTATTTTCCATGTGTCCTCCCTTTCCTAGCCTTCCATCTTCTCCCAATTCAAGTAGGAGCCCATTGAGCTTCCCCAACTCACATGAGCACCCTCTGGGATGCTCTATTTCGACCTGACATGTCAGATATGTCATATGTCAGCCTTTAGATCTGATTTGTGTCACAGGTGTCATAGTATCTTCATCATTGTTGTCATAGAGCTAGGGAATCTAGTCCAAGTGTCTCACTAGATCCAAAATGACTCTTCCTCTCCCGTGTAAGGTACATTTCCTTACAAATTTGACCTATGATGCATATTTCCAAGTGTATTATCCTTCTAACTCATCCAAAAACATTTAGGCTTCCCATGGACTCAAAATTGCAAGAGGAGGATTTCATGTGGAACATAAATTCTAGCTTGTGTGGCCCCCGTAGTCTCCATGTGTCTTCATGCTCCATTGCCACTTCAATTTTATCTTCCATTTATTTAATAAGCTCCACTATTAAATATTAATCCCATTCTAATTTCTGAACATCATTTATTAGCTCTCTTATTAAAATTGCAAATGTATCCATCCAACCTAGGAGACTAGTAGGATTGATGGAATTGTCATGCTATGCAATTATTTAAAATGGGGACATTACAACTCCACTCTAGATGTCTTCTCAGGTTATAACCAGATCGTAGTGCACCCAGAGGATTAAGAGAAGACAACCTTCACCACACCTTGAGGCACTTTCATGTACGCTAAAATGCCATTTGGGATTATGAATACAGGAGCAACTTTCCAGCGGACCATGGACATAGCCTTCGCCAATGAAAAGGAAAAAATTTTGGTCATCTATCTGGATGATATCACTGTGTTCTCCTGGTCTAAGGAAGAACATGTCGTACACCTATTGAGGATGTTCAAAAACTGCAGAAATTTTGGCATATCCCTGAATCCAAAGAAGTTTTTTTTTGCTATGAAAGAGGGGAAGCTGCTAGGGCATATAATCTCCCATGAAGGAATCAAGATAGATCTGAAGAGGGTCGAGGTGATCAGAAAAATCGAGTTCCCTCAAAATAAAGTTGAAGTGCAGTCCTTTCAGGGAAAGTTAAAATTTTTGAGAAGATTTATTGCTGCCTTTTCTGAAATAGTGAAACATATAATTGGTATGCTGGGAAAGGGAAAAGAAATCAAATGGACTCCTGAAGCTAAACAATCCTTTATAGACATAAATAAGGCCATATCTGAAGCACCTGTACTTGCAAGCCCTGATTTTTCTAAAGACTTCCTCATATTTTCATTTGCCTCAGAGCACATAGTGGCAGGGGTGTTGCTGCAAAAGAATCATGAGGGGCATGAACAACCCATTGCTTTTTACAACAAGACCCTAAGAGATGCTCCCCTGAAGTATAATATACTGTATTAAAAAGCCTATGCTCTGGTGTAGGAATTAAAGGATTTCCGAGTATACATCCTACATTCCCATATCATTGCTCATGTCCCCACCAGTGTTGTAAAGGATATTCTCACCCAAACTGATGCTGAGGGGAGAAGGGGAAAGTGGATAACATTTCTACTTGAGTATGCCATGGAGATCAAGCCCACAAAGTTTATTAAAGGACAGGGATTAGCCAAGCTGATGGCCCAATCCAATTGTGATGCTCTCAACCTGCACATGATTGCTGAATTGTCAACATAAGAGAAGAATCCTCAGGGACAGTCAGGTCGCCCAATAGGTGAGAATTTTCTATCATCCCCTTGGTACACTGATATCATCTTTGTGTTACAACATCTATAGGCCCCACATGGTATGGACGGGACAAGGGTTAGATTCCTCAAGCAGAAGGCATCTAGATTTTGCATCTTAGAGGGAAAATTGTATTGGAAGGAGCCAGGAGGGGTGTTGTTGAACTGTGTGGATGAGCAGGGGCCAAAAGGCTCATTGAGGAATTCCACACAGGATAGTGTGGAGGGAATCACTATTGGAAATCCACTGTAAACAAAATGATGAGGGAAAGGTTTTATTTCCCTACCATCTTCTATGATACACACAAGAAGGTTGCTTCCTGTCACAAATGTCATATCTTTGAGGGGAGGAGGAAGCTATTACCATTACCTTTGAAACCCATACAAGTTGAAGCCCCTTTCCAGCAATTGGGGCTAGATTTCATTGGAGAGATTAATCCACATTCCTCAGGACAACAAAGGTGGATCCTTACTGCCACTGACTATTTTACTAAATGGATTGAGGCCATCCCCACAAGACACACTACTAATACAATGATCATGCAATTTCTAGAAGAGCATATCCTGCCAAGATTTGGGGTTCCCAGAAAGATAATCACTAATAATGCTCCTATATCATATACAGTTGGGTCACTCTACTGCCTACTATCCACAAGGAAATGGATTGGAATAATCATCAAATAAGAGCCTCATGAGAATCATCAAGAAGATGTTGCAGGAAAACAAGAAGGCTTGGCACACAAAGATGATTCATGCTTTGTGGCCTGACAGGGTCATCATAAATAAATCCATTGGCACGTCACCTTTCTAGCTGGTCTATGGTTCTGAGGTAATCTTCCCTAGCTCCTTAATTCTTCCAGTGATGAAACTATTGCAGGAAGAGGAAACAAAGACACATCCAACCCAAAGGAGGATGTATCAATTGATTGAAATACAACAACAAAGGGAGCAGTTATTTGACAGAACCCAGAAGTTTCGGAAAAAATGAAAGAAATATTTGACAGAAAGACCAAGCCTAATTATTTCTAGTTGGGGGATGTAGTTTTGGTTTGAGACGCACCACATGAGGACAAGGGGAAGCATGGTAAGTTTGATCACCCGTGGAAGGGTCCATATAAAATTGTTTCCTTTAGAGGAAATAATGTATATGTATTCGATGAGATGGAGGGTGGCTTAGTATCTGAAGCTCCTGTGAATGGGAGGCTCCTCAAACATTATTTCCTGCAAACTAAGTTCAATTTCATACAATTGTATTTATTGTTTTCTCTTAACATTACATGTGTGGATAGCTCTATGACAGACTTAAATCCTGAGGTGAAGGATGTAAGGTCCCCAAGAGAAGCTGTCATTTGGTTCTTTCTTTCTTTTTATACAAATATGGATTACAGGAATCAGAGAAAATCGAGATCGGAAGTGTGAAAGAGTTAAAATTTGGCTATGAAAATAAAATCCCTACTTCCTCCCCCTAGGAGCCGAGATTCGAAAACCCGGGATGATTCTACCCAAATCAACGGTCCAACAAATGGCGGGGAGTGGAAAATAGAAAGGAGAAACAAGTTTAAGTTTGAAAGTTCAAATCCTGATTTTCAACTTCCGTGATCCGAGATCTGACGGTCCAGAGAGTTTTTTCCTAGATCAACGGTGTGGAAAGGTGCAGAAGGCAGGAGATCAGAAATAGGGAAAATTAAGAATTTGATCCTGAAAAGTTGATCTTTTTCCCTCCGCAATCCGCCAGATCCAACGGTCCAGAGAACTTCCGCCTATATCAATGGTGCAAAAAGGCGAAGAAGGGAAAAAATCAGAAATCAGAAATACTAAGTGGTTTTGTTGTGAAAAGTTGAAGTTTCAGGTTCCGCTTTCTGCCAGATCCAATGGTACAGAAAGATTTCGCTTAGATCAACAGTGTGGAAAGGCACAGAAGGGATGAAATCAAAAGTTGGAAATAATAAGTGGATTTGTTGTGAAAATTTGAAATTTTGGGTTATTCCTTCCACCATATCTATGGCTCAGATCGTTTCCACTTATATCGATGGTCCGCAAAGGAGGAGAAAGGAAGAATTTGGAAGCATAAGAACTTGGCTGAAAATTGCAGAAACCCCAATTTCTGCTTTCCGCCAACAACAGCTTGATCTCAGATCAATGGCTGAGAAATTTTATAAGAAATATCGATGGCGTGGAAAGGGAAAAAATGAGCACGAGATAAGTAGCTTTTCATATTTGTGAAATCATTAAATTCCTTCATGTTTCAACGGCCACAATTAACGGTGAGGTAATATCAACAGTCAACGACAATTTCGCTGGTTAAAGATGCAGGGAAGGACAAATTCTATTGCAGAACGACGAAGGAGGAGCTGAGCCATCATTTTCATCTAGCAGAAACGGTTTCCAGGTGTTCAATTTCTCATTTTTGTCCATCATGCGCGTCCCAACATGGTTGCCTATTTTGATTTTTGCGATCATGGTGAATCCGCCAGATCAGAAGTTGTTACAATTTCATGTGTGCGGGTTTGATCCCCATTCTCTGTACTTGGATCTATTTTGAGGTTGGTCTCGGGATCCTACTTACATTATAAATATTCCCTTGAAAGAAGAAGAAAGTGTTGAAAGATTTCATTCAGAAGCCTCAACATTTAGGTTTTGTAGCTCTGTCATTTTCTTGGAAGCTTTAATGAAAAGTATGCTCCGAGTTTTCTGAGATTCATCACGGCGTTCACTGTTCAGTCTGTTTTTCCTTTGTAAACTTCATTTTCATGTCTATGTATCTTTTGCTAATGCATTTCTAGTTGTATTTGAGGAATTCGCTCTCTATCAAGCACTCTTTGATTCAGATTATGCATTTGTTTATGTGTTTCTGGTAAATGTTTTGGAATTCATATTCTATGCTCTATTGCAATTACTAGACTTTGCTATTTATTCTACTAAAGGTGTGTTCAGGGGATTCATCCCCAGATAGGTGCCTCCTACTACATCAGGCTTCTTCTCATTCCCCCCTTCCATCTCTTCAAATATACTTTGCTGAATATTGATGCCTATTTTGCCTCATATTATGAAGGTCATTGGTGGTTATTATTTACTGTAAGTCCTTGAACGTTTCAAGCCTTGAATCCATTGACCAATGGTATTTCTTGTCTATCTGTTTCACCATTTTTAAATATGCAAATACCCTGTTACTAGAAAAATCTAGTCTTCTGACTGGTTGTTTAAAGCTAAATGTATATGTGATTACAATTCTATGACAAAGAGAGAGCCCTCTCTAACTGTAAGGCTAGACTAAAGTCTAAAGGTTGGTTGAAATGGTTACCCTTGTGAATTCCTACCACAACCATAGGAAAATTACAGGGTGATAACAACGTGATTCCAACACACACATACACATTTTCTCTCATGCCACTGGCTAGACTACTCACACAACCTACACGTTTTAATGCCCCTGGTTTAAAACTCCATTGTTTTGTTAATGTAATTTTGTAAAAGACAATGAGTGCTTGTAAGGCTGAACTCATGTTCTAATTGTTTTGTTAATATTAAATTCAAGATGGCATTGGAAAATCCAACACGCTGAATGAAAAAGGACTCATGTATTCACCTATTTCAATGAGGGGATGGTGTCATATAGCATAAAATCTAAGTATGACCCTATTTAACTCTTCTTGCCTTATAACTTTATTAAACCCATACTTTCCCTACTTAATTCCTTAAACTTGTTTTTGAAGTTAAAAAGGGGGGTAAAATGAGTTAATGGAAAAATTGGACAAGTGTTGCAAAAATATGACAAGGATATGCAAGGTTGGTGGAACCTTGGGGAAAGGAAAATGAAGAACGTAAGAATGAAAGCAAATAAAAAGATAGAGAGAGAGAGAGGGAGAACATGAAAAGAAAAGAAGAAGAAAAAGTGTCGTGCAACATGGGAATGCGGTAGCATTGAGGAGAATTGAAACTGAACATAAAATACATGGTCATTTGGAATCGCTGGAAGATAGAGAAACAAGTACAGCTCCAAAGCAAAGTGTCCAATTTGACCAGTTTGTGGCAGTTGGCTTAGTTGAGTGAACTTGTAAGCCCAAGCATGCTTTGTTACCTTTTTTGTTAATAAATTTTCCTGGATTTTTCCTCTAGTTGCACTAGTGATATGCCAAATGGTGTAAAAAATTATTTTGGTGGAATTCTAAGCACAAATGCAGAGATGGATTTCATTGTGGTGCTAGCTAGAATGAAGCTAAAGGAAGGAATTGCATAATTGGCATGGATTTGGTAATAAAACAATAAATCCTGTTGCTAAGCGAGGAAATATGAGATAAACCTAGGACTGGTGAGAATCTATGGTGAATACATGAGTCTCAGCTCGAGGGTGGAGTTTTTCTAAGAGAAAAATGAACCGAATTTCCTAAGGCCGGGTGAAGCATGGTTGCCATGAACCAATTGCCCATTTAAATTATTTCACAGTTAAGTGTATTTGCGTAGAAATGGTGTTTTACTTTATGAAATGGTAAATAATTGATAACTGATAAAAGTTTTGAACGATTTCCTTGTTAAATTTCCTAAGTTTGGATGCAAGGTATAAATTCATGCTTTATTTTGATTAATTCATGGGTATGAAATATGTGCAAGTTTAATCATGTGGTAATTATTCAAAATTTTATGAATGTGGTTTATTTATTCAAGTGGGGTTAAATTCATTCCATGTGGATAATGTTAATTCTCGAGCTTGAAATCGTACGTCAAAGTTGTTTTAATTGGAAAATAATATCTCCTAAGTCTTAAATAAAATGTTTGAATTAGTTATTTAATAAAGTTTGGATGTTTGTGTGGCAAACATATTCGACCAATAAATTATTTAATAAAGTTTGAAAGTGTGTGTTGCAGACCTATTCATCCCACTAATTATTTAATAAAGTTTGGATGTTTGTGTCATCTATATATTCGACCATTAATTATTTATTAAAGTTTGGATGGGTGTGTTGCAGACATATTCGACCCATTAGTTATTTAATAAAGTTTGGATGTTTTTGTCTAAGATACACTCTACTCAATAATTATTTAATAAATTTTAGTTGTTTGTGTGGTAGATATATCCCACCCATTAACTATTTAATAAATTTTGGAAGAGTGTGTCAAATATATGTTCGAACCATTAAATAAATAAAGTTTAGATGGTCTCTTAAATTATATGTCTTTTGTCTCACATGAATTTGGAAAAAGTATAAATAAATAAATGTTTTTCCTTTTCATATTTTGGAAACCACATCTCTCACAGCAGTTATTGTGCGGTAAGTGTTAAGGGTGAATTCCTTAATGAAAATTTGACTTATTAAAATGAACAATGTTTATTTGAGAAAAAAATCTATTTCGTTGTGTCACAGTTCACTTATTGGAGTTCCTTTATTGAATTTCCTTGTTTTAAGGAAACTTTTGGCATAATTATTTTACATATGCCGTAGTTCACTTGTTGCAGTTCATTTATTGAATTTCCTTGTTTTAAGGAATGTTTGGTACAATTTTATATGGTTGTGTGGAAGTTCACTTTTCAGGGTTCACTTATTAAATTTCCTTGTCTTAAGGAAAAGTTTGACATCATTTTATATGCCTAGTCGCACTTCAATCTATTGCAGTTCATGATAAAGTGTTTGAGTTCCCAAGAATAAGGTAAGTTAAACTCCCCATGAAACTTAAGGCATTTTCTATTGCACACTAAGAATAAAATAAAAGGGGTATGTCAACGTATTGTGTTAACAATAAAGCTAAGGTTAACTTATGTTTCATAAGTTCATACAAACATAGTTCCATGAGTATTTATGAATCTCAATATTTTTCTATTATTGATTTTGTTTATTATACATTTGTATAAGAGTTCATGGGTCTTATGAATTAGTTTAAGATTTCGCTATACACTTATGATAATTATGCATTTTAATATGCACTTGTAACAAATATGCATATAATATATATATTTAAAAAAATTGTGAAGTCTAGTGTGACATGGGGTTTGTTACACATTTCGTGACCTGCACACTCTGATTTATCCTCAAATTCCTTTCCTTTTGAGGAGGAAATCAATATTTTTCTACAGCAACGGATTTTTTTGTGTGATTTCCCTCTAAAAGACATTGCAATTGCGTGGGATCAAACCCACAATTCTCATCTCCATTTAATTTTCCTCTATGGAACCAAGGATAAATGAACCCATAGGACAAGGGATGTGTGCAATGGTTAACTATTGGAGGTGTGGAGGTGACCACTATCTCAACAGTTGTCTTGAGAAAAAGAACAAGGATGCCATAGTTTATAATTTAAAGGAAGCATCTACAATGGGGGATGCAGCTCGTAACATTCCATGTATCTATGCAGCTTTGAAAAATCTCTATGGATATCATTAGTCATCAATGATCGAAATTGAAGGCAAGATAAACAATTTACCAGTTTCAATTTTAATTGCTTCTAGAGCTACATTCAATTATGTTAATACTAACTTGGTTGAAATATACAAGCTAGTGGGAAGAAAATTGCATAAGCACAGATTGGAGCAATTAGCTACAGGGATGAAAAGGAAAGTTACAACAGTGGTTGAAGACTGTAAATTTACCATGAATGGGTTACAAAACAAATATAACTTGGACATAATCCCTCTGGAATCTTATGACAGTTTTGTGGGAATGGATTGGATCAAGTCGCATCATGTGATTCTAGATTTTCACCACAAGGTTGTGACTTAGCTGAATGAGGATGGAAATTGTGCACACTTAAAAGGAATAGCTAGATCGATTACATTAAGCAAAATATCAACCATACAATTGAAGAAATACATTCTAAAAGAGTGCCATCTATACATTATTCACGCTCAAGTATTACCAGCTAAGACTGAGCCATGAACATAGGTAATGGCCATTCTCAATGAGTTTGAATACATCTTCCAATATGTGTCTCGTTTGCCTCCCAAAAGAGACATCGATTTCATCATTGATTTGGTACCTAGGGAAGTGCCTGCATCTAAAGCACCATACAAGATGATCAGTCCACATATTCAAGAATTGTATATGAAATTAGAAGAATTGTTGAAGAAAGGGTACGTATTCCCTAGCATTTCACCTTAGGGAGCTCCAACACTATTCTCAAAGAAGAAAGACGGTACATTGAGGATGTGTGTAGACTATAGGTAGCTGAATAAATACACAACCAAAAATAAATATCCGTTGCTAAGGATTGATGATCTTTTCTATCAGTTGAGATGGGCAAAGGTGTTCTCCAATATCGATCTTATATCTGGGTATCGCCAGGTGCGCATTAAGGATGAAGACATCAGTAAGACCTATTCACAGGCCATGTATGGGAATTATGAGTACACTATAGTACCCTTTGGGTTATCAAATGAACAAGCCACATTCATGTGCTTAATGAATGGGGTATTCAAGGAATTTTTGGATAAATTCATTATAGTATTTTTAGATGTTATTTTTGTTTATTCTGAAAATCTGACAAAGATCACGAAGAGCATCTTAGGGTCATTTTGCAGATCTTAAGAGAGAATCAAATTTATGATAAACTTAGTAAGTGTTCTTTCTACTAAAAAAAACTTTTATATATGGTCCATATCATATCCAAATAAGGTGTAGCATTGGACCTTATAAAAATAAGAGCTATTGAAGATTAGCCTACTCCTAGGAATGTGACAGGGTTCAGATCATTCATGGGATTGGAAAGTTACTATAGGATATTTATAGAAGCATTTTCTCGAATAAAAAATCCAATCACTTCTTTGTAGAAGAAGGGAGTAAAGTTCATTTGGAGTCAAAAGTGTGAGGAAAGTTTCAGGTTGTTAAAAGAACTGCTTACTCGAGCTCCAGTATTAAAGTTACCAGATTCAAAGAAATATTATGTTGTATGCACTGATGCATCATTGGAAGGGCTTGGAGGAGTTTTTATGCAAGATGGTCTTACGATTTTCTATGAATCATGAAAGTTAAAAGAACATGAGAAAAAATATGATTCTCATGACCTATAGTTGGAAACCATAATTCATGCACTCCGGATGTGGAGACACTACCTCATGGGGAGTAGGTTCGAGTTAAAAACCGATCATCATAGTTTAAAATAAATGATAGGAAAGATAGATGGATTGAATTCTTAAGTGAGTTCAATTTCGAAATCAAGTACATAAAAGGAAAGGAGAATAGAATGGTAGATATACCCAATAGAAGAGGCCAACTAATGAAAATTTGAGCCATCAGGGACTAGAAACCAAACCAGAAATTTAAATTGTGGGAGGCATTCAGGTTAGATAATCATTGTCGGCATGTTGCAGCAACCTTACAGTCAAGCAGCAAACCTATAGAGTTTTCTAAATATTTAATGGATGAAGATGGAATTCTTCAATTTAATGGCATAATTTATGTGCCAACTGAAAGTGAACTTAAGAAGATAATAATACAAGAAATGTACAATATACCATGTGCATGACACCTAGGGTATCATAAGAACTTAACAATAGTTAAGAAAGAATTTTATTGGCCAGGTATGAAGAAGGAAGTGGCTATGTTTATTGTTCGTTGCTTGGAATGCTAAAAAGTTAAAGCAAAGCATAAGCATCCTGTTGGTCTACTCCATACATTGCCTATACTTGAATGGAAGTGGGATGTAGTAACCATAGATTATATTACCAAGTTGACAAGAAAATAGAAGCAACATGATTCCATCATGGTGGTGGTTGATAAACTAACAAATTCATCCCACTCTGTACCTATTCAATTAACTATCAAAGCAACCACGATTGCAAAATATTATATGAAATAAATCACCAGGTTACATGGAATACCTAAGGCAATAGTTTCAGACCGTGATCCAAATTTCACTTTGAATTTTTGGAAAGGCTTGTTCAAGGAATTTGGTACTAAATTAAAGCTCAATACAACGTATCATCAATAGTCTAATGGACATACTAAGCAGGTGAATCAAATTATTGAATACATGCTTAGAATGTGTGTGATGGACAATCCTAGTAAGTGGGAATATTTTTAATACCTTGGTTAGCTTGCTTATAATAATGGTTACTAGGAATCACCAAATATGAGTCCTTTTGAAGCACTTTATGGCAGAAATTGCAGTGTACCAGTGAGCTGGGACAAACCTATGGATAGGCTGGTTGTGGGACCATAAATGCTTCAAGAATGGAACAACAAGTAGAAAATATAAAACCTAATTTGAAGGTAGCTCAGGATAGGAAAAATAATTATGTTGACAGGGACATAGTACATAGGGAGTTCCAAGTTTGGGACAAAGTGTTTTTGAAAGTGAAAGAAAGAAAAAGTTCATTGAGGTTGGGAAGCTGCAAGAAGTTGGCAACTAGATTCTGTGTACCATTTGAAGTCCTGAATAGAATTGGACCTATATCTTATGAGATTTCTCTTCCACCTATGATCAAAATACATAATATTTTCCATTTATAAATATTAAATAAATTTGTGTATGATCCTAATCATATTCTTAATTGGTCTATGATATAGGTAGAAGACGAAGGGGAAATTTAGGTTCAACCCATCTGCATATTGGACAAAAGAACCAAGACACTCCAGAATAGGTATTAGATAGGTAAAGGTCCAATGGACCCACCACAGTCTTGAAGAAATGATGTGGGAGTTGGAAGATGAGATGAGGGAAGAATACCCCCATCTATTTGAAGACTGATAAATTGAAAATGAAGTTTTTGAAGTTTATTTTGAAAAGTTGGACAATATGAACACTGTGGACGATGTTTAGTTTAAGGCGGAGGGGAATGTAACACCCCTGGTTTATAACACCATTTTTTTGTTAATATAATTTTGTAAAAGACTATGAGTTCTTGTAAGGATGAACTCATGTTGTAATTATTTTGTTAATATTAAATTTAAGCCGGCAATGGGAGATCCAACACACTGAATGGATCAAGACTCATGTATTCACCTAGGTGAGTGAGTGGGTGGTTTCATATAGACTAAAATCTAAGTATGACCCTATTTAACTCTTCTTACCTTATAAATTTATTAAACCCATATTTTCCCTAATTAATTCCTTAAACATGTTTTTGAAGTTAAAAATGGGATTAAAAATTTAATGGAAAAATGGACAAGTGTTGCAAAAAGGTTACAAGGACATGCAATGCAATGTTGGTGGAACCTTGGGGAAAGGAAAACAAAGAACGTAGGAAATAAAGGAGAGAAAATACAGAGAGAGAGAGAGAGAGCGTGAAAAGAAAAGAAGAATAAAATGTATTGTGCAACATGGGAATACAGTAGCATTGTGGAGAATTGTGACTGAACATAAAATGAATGGTCAATTGGAATCACTAGAGGACAAAGAAACAAGTCTAGTTCCAGAGCGAAGTGTCCAATTTTACCAATTTGTGGCAGTTGGGTTGGTTGAGTGAACATGTAAGCCCAAGCCTGTTCGGTTACTTTTTTTATTGATAAATTTTCCTGTTTTTTTCCTATGGTTGCACCAGTGATATGAAAATGGTTTAAGATATTATTTTGGTGGAATTATAAGCATAGATGCAATGATGGATTTCACTGTGGTGCTAGCTAGAATGAAGCTAAAGGAAGGAATTGCATAGTTGGCATGGATTTGGTAATAAACAAGTAAACCCTATTGCTAAGTGAGGAAATCCGAGAGAAACCTGGCACTGGTGAAAGTCTTTGGTGAATGCATGAGTCTCATCGTGGGGGTGGATTTTTGCTGAGAGAAAAATGAGTAGAATTTCCTAAGGTCGGGTAGAGCGTGGTTGCCACGAACTAGTTTCCCATGTCAATTATTTCGCAAATAAGTGTATTTGCTTGGAAATGATGTTTTAATTTCTGAAATGGTAAATAATTAATGGTTGATAGAAGTTTTGAACGAATTCCTTGTTAAATACCCAAAGTTTGGATGCAATGTATAAATTCATGATTTATTTTGATTAATCCATGGGTATGAAATATGTGCAAGTTTAATCATGTGGTAACTATTCAAAATTTTATGAATGAAAGTTCTTTATTCAAGTAAATTCATTTCATGTGCATAATGTTAATTCACGGGATTGAAATCCCATGTCAAATTTTTTTTATTTGGAAAATAATATCTCCTAAAAGTTAAATAAAATGTTTGAATTAGTTATTTATTAAGGTTTGGATGTTTGCATCGCAGACATATTCGACCCATAAATTATTTCATAAAGTTTGGAGGTGTGTGTTGCAGACCTATTCGACCCATAAATTATTTCATAAAGTTTGGAGGTGTGTGTTGCAGACCTATTCGACCCATTAATTATTTAATAAAGTTTGGATGCTTGTGTCACAGATATACTCAACCCAATAATTATTTAATAAAGTTTAGTTGTTTATGTCGCCGATATATCCGACCCATTAACTATTTAATAAGTTTTTGATGAGTGTGTCGAATTTATGTTCGACGCATTATTTATTTAATAAAGTCTAGATGTTTGTGTCACAGATACATTCGACCCATTAATTATTAAATAAAGTTTAAATGTTTGTGTCAAAGATATAAAACCACACGTTGTTTTGGTTATTTAAAACCACATGTTGTTTTGGTTTAATAAAAAACACAAGTTGGTTTGGGTTATTTAAAGAAAATTAATGTTTGTGTTGAAGATTTATGTCGAAGCTAGAAAATAGAATAAAAGACAACGTTTTAATTTTGTTTATTAAATAATTATAAACCATACTTTGTGCTAAGGAACATTTTTAGGTATTTTTCATGTAGAGGTACTATGGTTTTGGAAAACCATGGGTGGTAATTGTTAAGTTAAAATAATTTCGAGTGTTCATGTTGAAGTTAAATTTTTGGGCCAAATTAATGAAAGGTTTTGCATGGTAGGGTTTGCATGTTAAATTCCATGGGTGGAATTGTTAAAATTATATGTCTTTTATCTTACATGAATTTGGAAAAGTATAAATAAATATTTTTCCTTTTCATATTTTGGAAACCCCACATTACTGCAGGGTAAGTTTTAAGGGTGCATTCCTTGTCTTAATGAACATGTGACTTAATAGAAGGGATAATATTTATTTGAAAAATGTTTTTATGTCCATGTGTCGCATTTCACTTATTGGAGTTCCTTTATTGAATTTCTTTGTTTTAAGGAAATTGTTGGCATAATTATTTTATATTGCTTGTGTCACAGTTCACGTGTTGGAGTTCATTTATTGAATTTCCTTGTTTTAAGGAAGGTTTGGTATAATTTTATATGGTTGTGTTGAAGATCACTTGTGAAGGTTCACTTATTAAATTTCTATGTCTTAAGGAAAAGTTTGGCATAATTTTATATGCCTAGTCGCACTTCACTCCGTCGTAGTTCATGATAAAGTGTCGGAGTTCCCAGGAATAAGGTAAGTTAAACTCCCCGTGAAACTTAAGGCATTTTCTACTATGCAGTAAGAATAAAATAAAAGGGGTATGCCAACGTATTGTCTTAACAATAAAGCTAAGGTTAACTTATGCTTCGTAAGTGAATACAAACATAGTTGCATGAGTATTTATGAATGTCAATATTTTTGCTATTATTGATTTTGTTTATTATACATTTGTATAAGAGTTCATGGGTCTTATGAATTAGTTTAAGGTTCCACTATTTACTTATGATACTTTTGCATTTAATATGCACTTGTAACAAATGTGCATATAATTATTCATTAAAAATAAATTATTATGAATTCTAGTGTGACACAGTGTGTGTTACAAACTTCATGACCTGCACACTCTGATTTATCCTCGAATTTCTTTCCTTCTGAGGTTGAACTCAATATTTTTCTATAGTAAGGGATATTTTTGTGTAATTTCCCTCTAAAAGGCATTGCAACTGCGTGGGCTCAAACCCACAACTCTCATCTCCATCTTATTTCCCTCTATGTGCTCATATCCTCCTTTTTCCTTGATTTCCTCTTAGCATCGTTGTGAAACGTATCCCCCACATGGGTGTTTGCGTGGATCCCATCACTCTTTACGAATTGTATCTTTGTGTGGCTCCCTACATTGGAGACCACACTAGGAGATGAAATCTCAAGCTCGGGATTATCTTATTCTTGTATGTAGTGAAGAGTAAACACAACTCCATACATGGGCTATCTATGTAATCAACCCACGATTATAATGGATTGAAGGAGATTCAAAATCGAAGACACAGAGAGTTTAATCTTACTAAACCCTAAAATTTGTGTATTGGATTATTCAAGATACTAATGTAATGTTTGCAACACATTTCAAAGTTTTTGTAAGCATCACGTACTTTGGCATATTTATTAGCTTCAGCTAGCAATTAGAGTAGATCATATAATTCTTTTTTTAGGATAACATAAATAGTATTTTTTCAAAAACTCATTGTATTGCAAATTTCAGTTTATAAGAGTACTGTATAGGTTGGATATATTAGATTATAGTTTGTAGACTGAATTTGGTGATATTGTAAAAGTTCTTTGTAGAGACTATAGTCCTGCAAGACTATATTTACCATTTTTGTTACCATCTTGTCTCTCCAATGTAGTTTATAGAGATTGTAAATTGTTTTGTAGATTTAATTTTCAATACTTTTTTTTTATTTTAGATTGTAAATCCTTTGAATCTGCATTCTCAAAGACGATGTGGAAGAAGGAATTTCAAAGGAAACGAGGTGTGACACAACCACAACAAGAGGTTTGATATGCTATGCGTCCATTGTGGGATAAATGGACATGAGGAAAAGACATGAAAAATTCCATGGGAGAAGAAGCAAAAATAAGAAAAAGGAAAAGCTTTTGAATTGATTAAATCCCTTGAATCTGCTCATTCTATTGTTGCACATTGTAATATGGGTATAAATGAATTTTTATTCAGCACTTCATTTTCATTTTGGAGAGATAATTGGCTGCTTGTCGTTGGTGCAACTTGCCATATGACGTTTATAAAATATTTTTTTGAAGAATTGAATGACAATGTAGATGGTGTACTATATTTTTAAAATAAGTCCAACCTCAAACCAAAGGGAATTGGCACCTTCAAGATTAAAGTGTTTGTATTCCTTGACCTTTTGTTGCATATTGTTCTTTATCTTCCAGAGTTGTAGAGGAACTTGTCGTCTCTTGTGCAGATTCGACAACTAGGACATTCCATCCACAAGTTCGATAGGAATGTTGAGATAGGGAGATTCTCTGACAACCAAGTTATCATGACCGAGTATGAAGATGATAAACTATTGAATGAATCTAAAATGTATATAAATGCAAAGGCACATAATTTTGTACGCCTCTCTCATCATGATAGAGGTACATTGTCTTCCAGCCTTTTGTGGAAGGGTAGATTTGGACACACCAACTATAATAGTCTTTGATTGTTTAAGAATAATTGTGTTTTTAGTTTTCTCACCATTCCAAAGAAGTTGAAACAATGTGATGCTTGTATTCTCAGCAAACATACTAAGCAATTTTTTCATGTTTCAAATTTCAGAGCATGTATAAATTAGAGTTGATACACTTTTACTTATGTGGCCCCATGCCTTTTGTTTTTGCAAATGGTAAAAAATGCATTACGGCTTTTATTGATGACTACACAAAATGTGTTAGGTTTATTTGCTAAAAGATAAATCTCAAGCCTTCAAAACATTTAAAAACTTTCATGTATGGATTGAAAATGAAGCACAATCTTAGATTGGTTTCCTTCGTACTGATAATAGAGGAGAATACGCATCAAATGAATTTGAATCCCATGTTAAGAAACATGAGATTAGACATAAAATTACTATTCCATACAATCCTCAACATAATGGCTTGGTAGATAGAATGAACATGACAGTTTTGAATATGGTACGCTCTATGTTATTTTTCAAGAATATGAAATTGATGTTTTGGGATGATGTAGTCTATTTGAGGAATATAATTTCAAATTGTGCTATGGAAAAAAATACTGCACACGAGATGTGGTATGGCCACATTCTTTCAGAAAGGCATCTCAGGATCTTTGGCTCCAAATGTTATGCCTTGATACCAAATGAACAAAGAAACAATCTCGATGCATGAAGTTGGAAGTGCATATTATTGGGGTATTCAAACACCACCAAGGCATATCATCTTTATGACTAGGTAAACAAAAAGTTTATACTTTCTAGATGTCATTTTTATTTAAATGAATAATACGACAAGTCTATTGTGAAGAAACTTGACCATCTGGATAAATTTACCCATGTAAAGACATTTCATGAAGTTGATAATGAGATTCCACATATTGAAGGGGGGATCCCTATATTGGACCAATATTTGGAATCTCCTTTTTAGCACTATCTCCCCCTCAGGAAGAATTTTTACACTTCACTAGATTAGGAGGTTCAAAAGGATGATGCAATTGAAAGGATTGGAAGATTAAATCTTGAAGAGAGTGAAGAACCACCAACTAAGAAACCTGTACCTTCACAAAAAACTTTGAAGTGGGATAGAAAGACACTTAAAAGTGTCCATCCTGATGTATTCAGAATGACGGGAACCAAAGTTTGATAAGGCAAGAAGATAAGGGAGATGTATATAATTCAATTTCAAGTGATGTAGAAGATATGGATGTTTTGTATGATTGTGAAATGAATTTATCTGCTAACCTTGAACCAACTTCCTTTGAAGAATTCATTGCTCATGATGAGTGGAAAGAAGCCATGCATAATGAATATGGTGCTCTCATTAAGAATGGGATGTGAAAATTGTTGGTACCTCCATTTGGAAACAAACCAATTGGCTACATGTGATTCTACAAGAATAAGTACAAATCATATGGTTCACTTGAAAAGCATAAGACAAGGAATGTGGTGAAAGGTTTTTCATAGAAACAAGACATCGACTATGAGGAAACTTTCTCACCCACAACAAAATGGGTTACCATCTGCACTCTATTGTCTTTGGATGCACAAAATGGGTGGAAAGTTAATCAAATGAATGCCAATATTGCTTTCTTGAATGATGATGCTTTATTTAATGGAGATTTGAAAAATTATTCATGTCTCATCCATAAGGATTTGCTGTTAATAGACAAGAACAAAATGTAGGCAAACTCATCAAATCATTATATGTCATGAAACAAGCACCTCACACATGGTATGAAAAGTTAACCGAACATCTTTTGAAATTAAATTTCGAACATTTTAATATTGATGATGCAATATTGTTTGTAAAGAAAACTAGAACATATGTTATAAATCTTATGGTGTATTTAGATAATATTTTGATGATAGGAAACAATGAAAGTTTCATTTCCTCCATAAAGAAATAAATTAAGAAGGGATTCGAAATGTTGGGACATCTTCACTACTACTTGGTAATTGAAGTGACTCGGAATCCCAAGTACATATTCATATCCTAGAAGAAGTACATTGGAGAGTTGTTGAACATATTTGGCATGATTGAGTGCAACCCTCTCTCTACTTCAAT
This sequence comes from Pseudotsuga menziesii, assembly GCA_001517045.1. Lineage (NCBI taxonomy): Eukaryota > Viridiplantae > Streptophyta > Pinopsida > Pinales > Pinaceae > Pseudotsuga > Pseudotsuga menziesii. The sequence goes on along the minus strand of LPNX010029247.1, from coordinate 325,907 downwards.
GGAACATTTGAAGCTCACATCAAAATAAGGAAAGGATTTTGAGGATGCAACTAAGTATAAAGAACTTATCGTAATCCTTATATACCTTACCACCACTAGATCATATATTTCAATTGTTGTTGGGATCCTTTCTAGGTTTATGCAAAAACCTTGTGAAGAACGTTGGTCAGTCGCCAAAATAGTTATCAAATATTTGAAGAGGACTCAATATTTTTGACTCAAGTATTCTAAGGTGGATGAATTCAAATTGATTTACTATTTTCATTTAGACTTTGATGGAAACAAAGAGAATGGAGTTTATACTTCAATATACTTCATGTGTCTTGGATCAACAACTATGTCATAGATATCACACAGATATTATGTTCCAATAGATTCCACAAGAGGCATAATATGTGGTTGTAGCATAAGAAAAAAAAGGCAATTGCGTGGATTAGGAAAAAAAATGGCTATTTGTAGGAGAAATAGGTGAATTGTACTCCTCTATTGATTGGAAACACTTCTGAAATCAAGTTGTCTAAGGATCCCATATTCCATGATAGAACCAAGCACATCAACATGAACTACTATTTAATTCGATATCATGTAGAGGGAAAGGAAATTCATTTTAGACATTGTTCCACAAATGAGTGAATTCCATACATCTTCACCAAAGCACTTGGGAAATAAAAACTTGAAAGGTTCAAAAGAATGCTTGGAATAAAAACACCCTTTTTGGATTAAGGGGGGGAATTTTCGAAAACTAATCCTACGGGATTATGTTAAAAATGTAAATATTGTGAATACTAATTACTTAGCTTTAGTTTCTAGAAATGAAAATACGCATATATTAGGAAACTGAAACTAAAAGAGAACTCTTCAATTGTATAAATAAGCATTTTTTATTCAATGAAATTAATCCATTGTTAGATTTGTTCCCTTCAGGTCTATACAACAACGAGGCACCCCTCCTCCAACAGAGTCCCATATAACATTACGAAAATTCCCTACTACAATAAATGAAGGCGTAGGATAATTTACAGAGGAGTGAGAGATGGGATGTTATAGGAAATGAGGACAATGGAAATTCCTAGTATGTGGGAGAGTCACTTGTTGGAGGGAGCCTCCATCTTTGTGTCATGAAATTTAAGATTGTAAAACTTCCTAGAAATGGAATAATTGCGGAACATTGTGGAGAAGGTGGTTGTGTTTCCTATAAATACCAAATATTTGGTAAAACATAACATGAAAGTAGTGGAAACAATGTGAATCATGTTGGACTTGGTGAAGGAACACTTTGTCCCTCATATCACTAGGAATAAGACTACCAAAGAGATGTATGATTCCTTGGGAACCTTGTACTAGGTGTGGACGTATCCATGAAGATGCTCTTAAAGAATAAGTTCAATGTCGGCCACATGAGCAAGAGAAATACAATGAGTAGTTATCTCATGAATATAAAAAAGTTGAGAGATCAAATTATTTCAGTTGAGGACAAAGTTGAGGATAATGAGTTAGTTGGTATTTCTCTAAATGGATTTATTCCACCATGGCATGACTTTGTCCAAATTATTTGTATTTGAGAGAAGTTACGTGACTTTGAGCAATTATGGGATGCTCTCAATGGAGGGGAATATCAATATTACAACAGGTCTCAATTAGTTACAAGGATGAGGATGATGAACTAGACCTAACTCTCTTTGGGAAAGTGGGAGAATATGTAGGGAAGGACTTGAGAGTGTCCAAAAGATAAAGCAGGATGAGTTATATTCTTCATGTTAAGGGATTAAAGGCTTGATCCATACATGGTGCTTCAATTTCAATAAGCACAATCACTATACTTCTTAGTGTCTTGAGAGGAAAAGAGGGAAGGGCAAGCAACAAAAACACTATGCGTTTGCAAGAGGTTCAAAGGTTTTAGGGGTGCAAATGTTGATAGCGAGGCTTGATACTAACTTTTCCATGGTTTTGTGTCTTTCATGAACACAATTTCAATTATTGGATGGTATGTGGACTATGGATCTTTTATAGATACAATGAAAACATTGTTTAGCAAGTTTCCAGAGCAAGATGGAGGATTGTGTGTGAAGTTAGGTGATGATGCCACGTATCTTGTGAAGCGACTGGGATCCATATATTTCTTGATGCCCTGAGGTGATGTTCTTGAGCTAGATTCTATATTATATGTTCTTGAGTTAACTAAGAGTATTCTTTCAATATATTGCATGGCATATTTATATTTTTTTATTGAGTTTAATGGTCAACAAGTCACCATTAGAGACAACAATCATGGATTTGTTCAAGTTTTGGATAGAGTGGTGCAAGAAGATGGCCTTTAAAATACACTCAAAAATGTAGTTCAGTAGTTGGGTGTTCCAATGAAGATGGGTAACACTTCTTGGCAAGACGTGGGCACGTATTGTTCGAAACATGAGCTCGATCAAGGGATATTTAAGCCATTGATCAAGCTTTATCCAACAGCTTGATTGAGGGTTTAAATAACCCCCAATCAATCTTTGCAACTCAATAGAAGGTTAGATAAACCCTTGATCGAGCGTTTTCTCAACATAAAAAATATAAGTTATAATAAAAAAAAATAATTTTCTAATAGTTTTTTTTATCTTTATTTTTGTCAACATAAAAAATATAAGTTAGTAAAAAAGTTATTTTGCAAATAGTTTTTATTTTATTTTATATTTGATAGCTGATAGTTATTTTACTTAACTCTATTGACATGTATTGGGTGGGGTAATTAACATTTAAATTTTGGGTTATATAAATAAAATAACAAATATGATTCATGACATCAAATACCATGGGAAAATTTATGATGCAAAATCATGGGCCATAAATCACTAACAACAAACATATGTTAAGCTAAATACTAATAACCAAAAATAAGGCTTATTAAGTCATTTTGCAATGGTGTTCTCCAATCCTTTAAATATAATTCATCACATACAATACCATGGGAAAATTTACCATGGGATACCAAAACCATGGGCCATAAATCAGTGACAACAAATATCCGTTAATCTAATCAATATTTCATGGATTCAAATTATATCCTTGTTACAAAATCTTTGAAATACTATTAGGAGGGTTGAATAATTTTCTTTAACTCTGATTTTAGTAATTATTATGCTAGAAATAGTTTGAATATTGGACATAATATATATACAATTTTATTTTAAATTTTTTTCTATAGAAAAAATAACTATTAGCTCGAATAGATCAATTGCTATTTGAGCTAATAGCTATTTTTTCCATAGAAAATTTGAATTTTTTATTATGATCAATAGCTCGATCAAGATGTTTTATTAACCATAGGAAAACCCTTGTTCGAGGTATTTGAAAAATCGCTCAAGCCCTCGATCAAGGATTTTCAGCTCGACCGAGGGATTTAAAAACATGACTCTAGCCCTTTTTTATGCATATTTAATTTTATTGGCCTCTTTGAAAGGAATAGACCCTATAATTAATTGCAAATTAGGCAACAGACTTGATGTCAGTGGATTCCTCAACGAATTGTCTATCCATTGATATATAATTTACATGTTTTTGAGTTCGTATGATTTTTTTTAAATTTTTGTTTAAAACATACACTTAAAAACCATGCCCACAACTTCGAAAGAGATGAAAAAAAATTAACAACCTAAAAGGTATACAACAAATTTTAAATTATATATATATATATATATATACCCCACATTGATTCGTCCTCTTCAAAACAATATTTTTATTTTTCAATTTGTGTAACTAGTAAAAAAAAGTTTACCTGGACACAAATGTGTACAAAATGGGATTTAAATATTCAGTGGTCGGTTTCGAAAATTAATAATAAAAAATATAATTTTCTAAAATAAATTAAAAATATACGTATGCCCTACTACATTCTATGCAAATCATGTTCTTTTTTTATACATTTAGCATTAAATTATTGTACATGCACACAATCCACTTGTTAAATTTTCTTGAAATTTCCAAGGGTAGACATTTCATTAAATGCAATTTTGACACATTAAATGATATTAGTATTTTTTTTGGAAATACAACAAAAATTCTTACAATTTGTTTTTTAATTACACGTCGAATTTCACAAAAAGAAGCACCCCCCCCCTGTTGAACCCCTTTAGCGTCTTGCTACCTTCTTGAAAAAGGAAACCAGAGCTGACCAGTTTAGACTCCAACAACAGACTTGGCACCTTCAAATGATGCTTCTCTAAACTGGTCAGCTCTGGTTTCATTTTATGGAAGGTAGCAAGAGTCTAAAGGGGGCGACGGTACCCAGAAAGACAGTATAAGCCCCAGGAGATGTGAATATTGAGGGATTTGATTTAATAAATGAATAGAATATCAAATTTTCACCGTCACTTATGGCCAAAAAGTGTTACCCATCTTCATTGGTTCACCTATTTATGGCAGAATCCATGATGGGAGAGTATCGAGATAAGAATGTTAGAGAAGGATTATCTCAACAAGAGAGAGATAACTTTTATGAGACTTTTACTCCATTTGTTAGATGATTCTCCGAAGAAGAGAGAGTTGCATGAGATGGTTTGAGGCATTCACCACATGTTTTGGATTTTAGTATCAATGACTTTGTACTCATGTTGGGTGTTTATTAGTTTAGTGCATATTTCAATTCGTTATTTGATATATCTGATACACTTGTCTTGGTCCTATATACATATGAGTTCATTATTACAGGAAAATTGGAATAATGCATGATGCAGTCTTAGAAGATGTTGACTAGTGAAGATGGTATGAAGGACAAAGAAGGTTAGCAGGACATTTATGTAGTGTTTCAGTGTAGAAAATTTTTTTACCTCAGATATTTTGAAGAGAGTTCATAGTATAGAAGGAAATGAGGATCCAAATTCATGTTTCTTCATGTTATTTGATGGTTATATTTTAACAAGCCCCTAGTAGAAGCAAGATTGCAAATGTAAAGGAAGTATCTTATGTTTGGTAGAGATCACTTTCCTTAATAAGAAGGAGAATTGGAATTTTAGTTCCTTAAAATATGTATGGGAAAATGCCATTAATGGAAACTGTAACGTCCCCTCCTGCCCTGGAGGAGAAACGCGACCTAAATTGCTCTTTGATACCACAATGTAACGCACCTGCTACCCTGAGATCCCACAATGTCATGAACCTGGTTTCCATACACCTGACTGATATGCGGAATAATTTAAAACTTACTACTATTTTCTCTTTTAACATAGTCATGGGTCATGTAACATATTTTAATATTCATTCTTAGGCTTAAAAACCACTGTAACAGTCGTTCTTCCCTCGAAATATCCTCTCTATAATCGAAAAGGTCATTTCCGCATTGAACCTGTCCTTTTTGCACTCCACTTTCGTATTATCCTTTCCGCCTTCCGCTGGGGAATCTCAGAACTAGAAACATAATGTGCGACGGAGTCAAATGATCCTATTTTCTCCTTCTGCCTTTTGTTGCGAAATTGAGGAATCAGAGAACTAGAAAATGAGGGAATCCTTTATCCACGTTTCTGCCTTCCATATTCTGCCTTTCCGCCCTCCAATGTGGAACTCGGGAATCAGAAAACTAACAAATTATAGAATCCTTTATCCATGTTTCTGCCTTCCATATTCCTCCTTTCCGCCTTCCAATGCGGAACTCGGGAATAAAAAACTAACTTTTTAACTTAACCTTTTTCCCATTTTCTACCTTCCGCCTTTCGTGGGCGGATTTCGAGGTGTGGAAAACACACTTTTCCCTTGGAATTTTTGGCTCTTTTTCCACTTCTGGCTTCCACCTTCCGTAGGTAGATTTTAGGGTGTGGAAAACCAACATTTTACTCTGTTTCAACTTCTCTCTTCTGCCTCCTGCCTTCTTCCTTTCGTAGGTAGATCCCGGGGTGCAGAAATACTTAAGTCAGATGTCTTCTGACTCTGTAACCAGGCTTCTATCCTCCGTGATCATAAGCAGAATGCATTGAAACATACAAGGAATATATAGATGCAAATGCAGGAACGTTTAACAACAATAAACTCTAGTAAAGTAATTAGCAATCATTCATCATATTCAATTCATTCATAAGAAAGTACAATGCATGAATAAGAGTAACAGAGAATAATTATCTTGAAGATGAATTTGTCCCGTAACTAGCTATGTCATTGCAATGTTCCACCCAACCATAGGCCAGTTGTGTTCATTAATCTCTCAACGCAACTGCCACCCCCGAGTTGGGAATGACTTCCACAAGGAACTAGGGAATAACAGACTCATACATGGCCAGATCATATCACACACATTCAATCCAAGGTTCAGTTTGGTTTATCAGATTGTCCATCCAAGCCAACACATAGTTGGGTCTATCAGGATGCAAGCAAATAAGCCAAACAGATGGGTTTCATAGGCTACTCAGCCAAGCCATCTCAATGTTGGGTTTCACAGTCTATTCAACCAAGCCAGCATAATAGTTGGGTTTATCATAATGAACACAATCAAGCCAACATTCACATTAAGGACCAGCCGATCCAACAAATGGGTTTATCAGACACTCAACCGAGCCATCTCACTGCTGGGTTTCACAGATTATTCAACCAAGCTAGCTAACAGTTGGGTTTCATAGGTTGTACAACCAAGTATCACACATGGACAAATGAACAACAAGAAAAAGCCAAGCCAATGTTCGTTTGGGTTTCACAGGCTTCCCATCCAAGCCAATATACAATTGGGTTTCACAGTATGTCATCCAAGCCATCTAAGGAAGTGCAAAGGAATAATGGCTAATATAGTGGCTCATTCAAGAGCTAGGGACACCTACACAAAACCTATATGGTCTGGAATCCACAATACTTACACACCCAACACAAGGAAGCATCCCCTTCTCTGCTCCATAGTCCCTCGGGTTATGTTTTCCCTTCTAGTGCTCTTCAGGGTGTGCATAGAAGATTCACCAGCCACTCTTATCTTTTCGTGATGTTCCTCTCTACACTAGGTTTATCAAGCCCATTCAACATCTCTTCCACTCCTAAGACACAACCACACAGGGATTCACTCTGTAACATAGAGAAATGGGGTCTCATACCACTCTGTCACACGTAACAATGTTGAAGTTCAGACTAACACTGTAACACAACAACCAGGGTCTCGACAAAGGAAAATACTTGCAGAAAACTCTGCGTCTGCGGGATAGGGATGAATGATAGAATGAACAACCACAACCCCTGAACCACAACAAAACCTTATCGCGGCTGAGGGAAATATGGATTGGCTCGCATCCACATGCTTACTTATGGTAGAAGCAAGAATGCCACTTCCCAGACTGCAGGCTATAGGAAAGCTCATTCACGAAACCGACTGCCATGCCTTGCTCTGCCCAAACCATTAACTGCATCAATCGATATTCTGGAAGAGTTGAATTATTGAGGATAGAGGACAAAAAGGTAGTTGAGGGTTTATGGGTTCCCCCATTGACATATGGTCTCACCCTATTGGCTCAGAAGTGACTAACTCCCTTCCCTATTCCTTTTGAAATCATGCCCCCATCTCTTTCATGTTGCAGTGCATAGCTAGCTATGGTATTTTGTTAAATTGTATATTTACATGATGAATTCAAAATATAATGTTCCAAACTTAGAACTATAACCATAGGTATCAACCTTGATCACCTATACACAAAACACCAAATCAATGGCAGGGCCTTGGCCTTGAGCTCCTTGCCATGATTTAAATACAATATATACATAATGTACAATTTCAATACCATGGGGTCAAAACTAGGGTGTTACACTCCCCTCCCCCTTCATTATCACTGTCCTCAGTGGTTTACAAAATTGAACAAAATTGGAATTTTCAATCGCATGGCATCCTCCAGCTCCCACGTAGCCTCATTTGGATCATAGTGCTTCCATTACATATTTACATGCCCAACGACTCGATTCCAAAGCACTCTGACCTTCCTGTCAAGGATGTAAAATGGCTCGGTTTGGAACTCTCCCTCGGGTCCACCTGAATCACATCCCAATTTATCACATGGTTAGGATCAAGTACATATTTCTTAAGCAAAGAAACATGAAAAACATCATGAATGTAACACCCTGGTTTTGACCTTGTTTGCTTTTAAATAGTATGATGTAAATAATCATGGTGTGGAGCTAGGAAAAATCCCCACCATTGATTTAGTGTTTATGTTTCGGCAATTACGGTTGAGCGGATGGTATTTTATGCTAGCTAAACATTAAAAGAGCTGGACATTATGTTAAATTTGCAATTTTTAATTAAAAATATACATCCAGCTATTTCAACGCAACCAAATGAGATGGGGGCATGATTTTTCCCATGGATAATCAGGGGGAATTGGAAGAGTCGGGAGAAATTCAATTTGGGCAGAGCACCACTTTGGGAAAAACATTTTTAAAATTTTCTTGGGTAAGAAAATACCAAAAATAACTACCTTTCCCTCACATAGGTGTTTCATCTTCCCCTCATGATTTTGATTGTGTGTAACGTTTCTGGATCCTAATATTTATTCACGCAGCAAGAAAAAACCACTCGGAGTTTGAACCGTCACGATTTTCTCCTATTCGGTGATCTGGACCCTTCACGTTTTTGTTTTTTTTGTGTGGAGCAGTTTCCTTTTCACAATTTTGTTTATCTTGTGCTGAGTCTTTCCCTTTCCACATTTTCTCCAGTCTGCTAGTCATTTTCCTGAATAGGAATGCCTTGAACCCGATTTTGTGTCTTTGATTTGAAAGACTAGCAACATTTTCGTTTTTGGTATTTTGCAACAGTCGGTCTGGCACCAACAATGCTCATAAATTCGTAAATTACTATGTGCATGTGTAATTACTTGGCTTCTGCTTACATTTTGATAAATCCCAGGATTGAGATCACTGTGTGTGCATCCTCATTTGGTATCTTAACTAATTTGGGGAATGGAAATGGAGTCTAGACTTGCTTGATAAACCTAGTGTGTGAAGGAACCTCACAGACCGATCTAGAGGGATGATTTTATTCTTTGCATACACTGAATAGCACTGGAAGGGAATGCATGACTTGAGGGACTGTGTAGCAAAGAACGGGATGCTTCCTTGTGTTGGGTGTGTAAATGTTTAGAAGTCAGGATAGATTCGGTGTGGGCATTCACAGTTCTGGATTGAGCTCACTAGCTTAGAAGTCAACCTTTCTACCTCCTTGGCATCCTGATAAACCCAACCGAGAAGGATGGCTTGGCTAGTAGCCTGATAAACCCATCTGTTGGATTGGTTGTGTCTCATGTGAATTTGGATAAGTGTAAACCATTGCCTGTGTAATTCAAATAAACCCAATTGTGTTGGCTTGATTGAATTTTATTGTATCCTTGTCTATGGGTGAAGTCTGCTAGTGTTCCTTATTCCTTGGGGGAAATCATGCCCAGCTCGAGGGTGGCAGTGTTGCTGAGAGATTAAAGATAACACTAGCCTATGGTTGGGAGGAACGTTGCTGCGACATAGCTGGTTGCGGGACAAGCTTCTTTCAAAGATAAGTATTCTCTTATATTTTATTTTCCACAACTGTAATTGTTTTATGAATTACTATGATCATGATGAATGCTTGAATGAATAATTTTTCTTCTGCTATATGTTAATAATTTATCCATCTGTGTATATTTAAGTTCATGCATGTATATATATTATATTGTTCATGGGGCTTAGATTTCCTGGGTTGATAGATGTTATTCGCATCCTCTCCGCCGAGTAGAAGGTTGGGGATGTGACAATGAGCTCTAGTGCTAGCAGGCAATGTAAGTCTATATGCAACTGGCCCTATTCTTTCAAGCACATCAAAAGGCCCACAATATCTAGGTGACAGCTTGCCACAACTTTTGAGCTTCAAGAAACTCTTCCTTTCCCTCACTCTGAGGTAAACATGATCCCCAACACTGAACTCTCTATGCACTCTATGCTTATCTGCATATCTCATATGTCTATCTTGGGTTGCTTTCAAGTTCTACCTGATATTTGCAACCTCTTGCTCCATTTCCTTGATTAATTATGGACCAAGCACAATCATGTTCACTGGATTATCCCAAGTCACCGATGTCCTACACCTTCTTCCATACAAGGATTCATATGGACTCATTACCAATGATGCTTGTTGTCCATTCTTATAGGAAAACTCTACCAAGTGTGAATAATCCTCCCACTTGGATGGTTTGTCCATCGCATACATACGAAAAATGTCTTCAAGCACCTGATTCACTCTCTCGGTCTGTCCATCAGTATGAATATGGTAGGAAGTGCTAAAGTTTAACTTGGTACCCAAATCTGCAAACAAACCCTTCCAAAACTTGGAAGTAAACTTGGGATCCCTGTCAGAAATTATTGCCTTAGGAATTCCATGCAATCTGAAAATATCCTTCATGAATATTTTTTCAATGGAATCAGTCTTATATGTGGACTTGACCAGTATAAAATGTGATGCCTTTGTCAACTTGTCCACCACAACCATGATGGAATCATGTTGTCTCCAAGCCATTCCATGGAAATAACTTCTCATTCACATTATGGGATTGGAAAATGCTGCAATAAACCTGTTTGGTGTTGATGATCAACCTTTACTTGCTGAGATTTCATGTACTTAGAAATATACTTAGCAATGTCCTTTCATTCCTGGCCAAAAATACTGCTTTTTGGTTGTAGCAACTATCTTCTAATATCCTGGGTGACCAGAATATGGAGCTTGATGGATTTCATACATAACAATTCTCCTCAAGTCTGCTACATTTGGAATGTAAATTATGTTCTTATAAGTAAGAATCTCATCTTCTTCCAATTTATATCCCTCATACTTCTTTTCAAGACTTTGTTGCTGCAATTGGTCCTTTATCTGCACATACATTTCATCCTTAGCAATATGATTAACAATCTGTTGTCTCAAAACTTATTGGCAAGTACTAAGAGATGCCACATGCATTTCATGCACCTTCCTGCTAAGTGCATCAGCCACTTTATTTTCTTTTCCTTTTATGTGTTCGATTTCAAAATTAAACTCACACAAAAACTCCAGCCATCTAGCTTGCCTAGCATTTAGAGTTGGTCGATCAAACAAGTATTTCAGACCATGGTGATCTGTCCTTAGCTCAAATTTTCTGCCCATTAAGTAATGCCTCCACATATTGAGAGTATGCGCAATGCCTTCAATCTTCTCAGGGTCCACAGATATTCCTTTATCTGAGATAATTTGACCCAAATAATGAATTCTATCTTTATAAAAGTCACACTTTCTCAACTTCGCATACAGCTTATGCTCCCTTATCAATTTCAATGTCAGACTCAAATGTTCTTCATGCTCTTCCTCATTCTTAGAATAAATAAGAATGTCATCAAGGAAAACAAGAAGAAACTTGTCAAGATACCTGATGAAAACACTATTCATGAGACACATAAATGTAGTTGGTGCATTTGTGAGACCAAATGGTACCGCTACAAACTCATAATGTCCATACCTTGTTCTGAAGGTTGTCTTATGAATATCCTTGATTCTTACCTGATGGTAACCAGACCTCAAGTCAATCTTGGAGAATACATTTTCTCCTCTCATTTGATAAAAAAGGTCATTAATTCGAGGTAAAGGGTATTTATTCTTCACAGTGACTTTATTCAACAGTCTATAATCAATACACAACCTGAGTGTACCATATTTCTTTTTGTACAAACAGAACTGGTGCTCCCCAAGGGGACACACTTTGCTTGATATACTTCTTTTCAAACAAATCTTGTAGCTGCATCTTCAGCTCTAGCAATTCTGGTGTGCTCATCTTGTAGGGTGTCTTGGACACAAGTGTTGCTCCAGGCACAAGGTCAATTGTAAGATCAATGTCCCTCTTTGGAGGAAGTCCTGGAATCTCATCAGGAAAAACATCCATGAATTCCTGCAATACATGAAAGTCTTCCAACCTAATATTTTCATTCTCCATTGTCTCCAAAACATGAGTTGCATACAATTTACAACCTTTCCTACAAAACTTCTTCAGCTGCATAGCTGAAATCTGCCTAATAGAAATCACCCTTTGAATGCCTCTTACAACCCTTGGATTTCCTTCTTCATCAATGCATTCAAAACTCTTGTTGTAACAATCAATATTTACTCTGTGCACTTCTAACCAGTCCATTCCAATGAGAATATCATATGAACCAAGTGGCAGAACATTCAGGTCTGCATAGGCGACTAACCCATCCATGAAAAATGGAAATTTCTCTACCACTTCACTAACTTTTCTCTTTGTTCCAGTGGCTAGTTGAACTAACCACGATTTGTTATGCTTTAACTACTTAAAAGCACAAATCTCAACAATTCTAGGAATGACATAACTATGAGTAGATCCAGGGTCAATCAAAACAGAAATAGATTGCTCAACAATCTTACCTTTAATCAACCACAGTTGACTAATGATCTACCTGGCGGTCCTCTAGCGCTACATAAATTCTAGGGACGGCTCTTGCTACTTGACCCACTATTATACCAAAATCCTGTCATCACCATGTGATAAGATCCTTGACTTACATATTTTCCTTTAATCCCAGCACTTGGAGAGAAAACCCATGTTGTTTGTTAATCTTTCATGAAAATACTCAGCACCGCGCTTTCCCTGTTAACCATGAGTGGTACCTTGCTCGCACCGCCTATATCTTGTTTACCATAAGCGGTGGCACTGCTTATAGCCTTTGGTCCATAAGCATTTTTAACCTGAACCTCTCTGTCATAAGAGGAAAAAGGCAGTACCCTGGGTAAAATGGGAAAAAAGAGAGGTTTCTCGAGGCTTCTATATCATGAGCCTCGTGTCCTCTCTTATCCCTAACATTGTGGGTTAGTTGAGATCGATATCCCCCATCATAGGATCTTGGAGGCCACCTCATCCACAAATATCTCAACCATTCCTATCCATTGAGCCTTATAAATACAAGCTCATGTCCATGGTTGAGGGGGGAACCATAGAGGTATTGATATGCTATTGGATTGACCACTTGGCCCAAGACATTTGAGAGCATAGAGAGTAAAGTTGGAGCTTATGGGGATGAAGTGTTGGTTTCATGGAGATGCATGTCAACACTAAGGCTTAATTGGTTGTAAAATTCTCCATTCATCTTAATGCAAAGCTAATTTCCATCCCACATTACTGTTGTTTTGATTTCGCATGTAAATGTTGTTAGATTCCTTAGTCACTAACATGGATCAGTGGATTCTGTTCTGGTAGATTTGATGTGTTTGCATGTTTAAGCTGATTGCAGGTACACATGTTTACTATCGAAGTGACATTCCATGTATCTACGACATCTAGGAAGGGTATTCATCCTTTGTTGGTCATTTGTTCTGGATTTGAACCATTCAAACCAGAGGAACAACTTCTGTCTGCAGAAGGTGAAATATTCCTGCTTACAAATCTGGTGACTCCTAAGACCACTAGGACCATAAGGAGTAAAGCCACTAGGCCCTCTAGGGGGAGGACCTCCACAAGGTGGTCTTCTGGCACCTCTTGCAGTATGTATAGGTATCCCCTCCATAGCTGGCATGTAGGACCAAGTGGTTTTCCTCCTTTTGTTCCTAATGGTCCTGGGGGGCCTGGTGGATTTCCTCCTAATGGCCCTGGAGGGTCCGGTGTCCCTCCCCCTAGTGGTTCCATAGGCGCTGGAGGTTTACCTCCCAGTGGCTCTAGAGGGTCTGGTGGTCCCGGTGGTCCCAATGGTCCTGGTGGTCTCGGGGGCCCTGCTAGTCCTCCTCCTGGAGGCCCTAGTGGTCCTACCAATCCTGATACCAGAAATCAACCCCCTGCAGGTGGATTTTCCATTAGTTCTTCCTCACAAAAACCTGTCCATCAGTCCACTTATGGTCCTACTCGTAATTATATGCCATATCAATATTACCAGTATGTGCAACCTAACCGTCCATTACCTTTCCTAGAAACTTTGGATTTACCTGACTTATCCAAGTTGATTAATGACCCCATTCGACACAATCCCTCGTGGCCTCCCATTTCGATAAAGTTACCATCGGACATCCCGAAGATCGACGAAAAGCAGGGAGACAATCCGAAAAACCATGTCATGACATTCCATTTGTGGTGTTCTTCAAACTCCCTCATGGATGATTCAGTTCGGTTACGACTCTTTCAACGAACTTTGACCGGTACAACCGCAAAGTGGTACATTGAACTCCCACAACATTCGTTTGTGGGTTTTGGCTCGTCGGCAACCGTGTTTATTACAGACTTTCAGCTCCCTATCCATTATGAAATGGGTACTGATCTCTTAACCTCTCTGTGACAGAACACCTCCACCCACATATCCGATCATATCCATGAATGGAGAAGGCAGAGAAGGCTTATTAAGGCCCCTATTCTGGATCAGTTATTAGCTGATTGGTTTACCAAATATTTGTTGCCTCAAATTGCCCAAGATGTGGCTATGACAGTGTCGTTACTGAAGAGCAGGCTATTAGTTGAGCCTAGTATCTAGACTTGGTCTATTCCCAATCTAGAACTCTTTATGACTTGATTCCTCAAGCTCCTCACCTAAGCACCAATCCTGCCAAGCCACCAGCAGAAGTACCTTGTCTATCTTAAGGCTTTGAGACATCTTGACTTTCCCGGAGTTTCACCCAACTAAAAATCTTGATCCAGGTCTCTAAACTTTGATTTTGATGAGGAGAGCAATCCTATGCTGGGATCACTCAAAAATTCTTCTTCTGCAAGAAGCCCTAATTTCCCACACCAAAAACTGAAAATGCTCGAAATCGAATTCCGCTTTGACAGAAAGATGCACCCTTCAATGGAGAGCCGGCCTAGCCTTCTTTTGCTGATCGATTATGGAGAGAGAACCAAAAAGTAAGAATCCCTAGTTTATGTTGCTGCACAATGTATTCTTTCAGGGTGGTAAGACCATTGAGAGAAGTCATAACCAATTCATCTTAATCAAGCTTATCTCCAATAGCTTCTAGTTGCTCTTTGATATGAGAAACCCTTGTGAAGTAGTCTTGGATGGATTCTCCATGAATAATCTTGGTACTCTTCAGTTGAGCTCTTAGATTCATCTTCTTGTTGATGTTTCTTCCCTCAAACATTCTGGAAAGGGCATCATACATTTCTTTTGGAGTCTTCTTGGATGACACTTGAGGAATCAAGTGATCCTTTATGGAGTCAGCAATAATCCTTTGTGCCCTAATCATATCCTTTCTGTGCTTCTCCTTGGCTTCAACTTCTTCAGGTTTCGAGACTTCTTCTTTGACATACTTATCAAGATCATTCTCTTGGAGAATGAGACCAATCCTGTATTTCCATGCTCAGAAAATCTCTATGCCTTCTAGCTTATCCTCAAGCTTAGTGCTTGGGGCCATCTTGTCAGAAAATCACAAAAAAATGAAATTTTGTGGAATGAGAAACTAACCTTACTAGGAGATGCACTTGAATGAGGTGAGTTGAGGTTTCTCAATATAGATGCCCCAAAAAGGTAAAATATAAAACCAGCAAGGAGATCCAAAAACTGTTCTTGTGGCTAGAGGGTTCCTTCTTTTCTCTTTTGGTATATGAATATATATTGGACAACCAAATATCTTGAGGTGACTTACCTCAGGCTTATTTCCTGTGAACATCTCTTTTGGAGTCTTGAACCTAAGAGCACTATGAGATATTCTATTCTGTACATATACAACGGTTCTTGCTGCTTCTACCCATAGATGCATTGGAAGATCTTGATCATATATCATTGTCTTCATTGCCTCCATGATGGTTCTGTTCTTTCTTTCCACAACCCCATTCTGTTGAGGATTGTAGGGAGTAGTTAGTTCCCTCTTGATTTTGGAATCTTTGCAAAAGGCCTCAAACTCCATGATGGTTCTATTCTTTCTTTCCGCAACCCCATTCTGTTGAGGATTGTAGGGAGTAGTTAGTTCCCTCTTGATTCCGACATCTTTGCAAAAATCCTCAAACTCTTTTAAGGTATATTCTCCTCCATTGTCTAAATGGAGTGTCTTTATTTTCTTGTCTGAAAGATTCTCTATCAAGGCTTTGAACTCCTTGAATTTCCCAAACACTTCACTCTTTGCTTTCAAGAAGTATATCGAAGTATTTCTTGAAAAATCATCAATAAATGTGATATAATATTCAAAGACACTTAAGGATGTAGAAGACATTGGACCACAAACATCTGAATGAATCAATTCCAACGTACCTTTTGTTTTAGTTTCACTTTTTGGAAATGGATTCTTGATGTTCTTTCCCTTCGCACACCCTTTGCAAATGCCTTCATGCTTGATATTCATATCTGGTAATCATGTCACTACCTTATTTACATGAGGTAGAGATTTGTAGTTGATGTGGGCAAGCCTTCTATGCCATAGTTCACTAGGGTCAGTGGACTCATGAACAAAGGTTGTCTTTGAGTGTCCTTTGAGTTTATACAGGCCTCCTTCTTCTTCACCAATGATGATTGCATCTTCAATATTCTTTCCTTTGGGCCACATGAGTACTTGGCCATCTATGAAAGCAAATCTGAATCCTTTCTTATCTAAAGTTGAGATAGAAAGTAAGTTCTTCTTTAAACTAGGTACATATAATACATCTTTCATCTTTAGGGGATTACTTGAATCAAGTTTGTAGCTTGCTTCACCAACTCCTTTGATCGGATATTGATAGTCATCTCCTAGGGATACCTTCTGAGGAGAGCTCCTTTCTTCAAGTTTGGATAGAGTCTTCTTTTTTCCTGTCATGTTCTTTGAAGCACCACTATCAATCAGCCAAGTGTCTTCTTCAGGTGTTATAGAACCAGAGAGTGCAGAGAATAGCACATACTCTTCTGCATCTTCTTCTCTTGCTTGCATTCTTGGAGGTCCTTCTCCTTCTTCTTCTTCATCCTCATCTTCAGCTAGATGAGCATGATATTTTTTGTTGTTGTTGATCCTCTTCTTATATTCTTGCTTCTTCATAGGACAATTCCTAGCAATGTGTCCTATCTTGTTACAATGGAAACACTGAAAACCAGAGTAGTCCTTGTTTGCTAGACTATCTCTTGATCTTTGGAACCTTCCGGGAGGTAGATGCTCTTTGTGGTTTCCCTTCTTGAAGATAGGTTGATTCCTTCTTCTTTTCTTGGTATGAGTGGCTAGAGCTTGATCATCCTCTTTTAGTAAGGCTTCTCTGTTTTCCACTCTAGTCTCTTCCTGAATGCAGTCTTCCCATACTACTTCAAACATCATGCTTTCTTTTCTGGCACACATCATCTGGATGAAGGATTCCCAAGGTCTAGTAAGACCATTGAGAGCAGTCATAACCAATTCATATTCATCAAGCTTATCTCCAACAACTTCTAGTTGCTCTTTTATATGAGAAGCCCTTGTGAAGTAGTCTTGGATGGATTCTCCATGACTCATCTTGGTACTCTTCAGTAGAGCTCTTAGATTCATCTTCCTGTTGATGTTTCTTCCCTCAAACATTCTGGAAAGGGAATCATACATTTCTTTTGGAGTCTTCTTGGATGACACTTGAGGAATCAAGTGATCCTTGATGGAGTCAGCAATAATCCTTTGTGCCCTAATCATATCCTTTCTGTGCTTCTCCTTGGCTTTAGCTTCTTCAGGTTCTGAGACTTCTTCTTTGACATACTTATCAAGATCATTCTCTTGGAGAATGAGACCAATCCTGTATTTCCATGCTCAGAAATTCTCTATGCCTTCTAGCTTATCCTCAAGCTTAGTGATTGGGGCCATCTTGTCAGAAAATCACAAAAAATGAAATTTTGTGGAATGGGAAACTGACCTTACCAGGAGATGCGCTTGAATGAGGTGAGTTGATTGGTGTGCTTGGATTCTAGAGATTTCACTTCTTCACCTTTCAAATTAGACTTGTAAGATCCAACTTCTGTAGTTTTTTGGTTCAGCAGTTTTCTGGGATAGCTGTCAAACTAGGGTTTGACTTTTTCGGAGACTCACACATCCAAAAAATGTGATTCCAGGCTCAAAAGATGTGCTCTGGGAGGGTGCAAATTTCCATGCAATCAGTTTTTTGAGACTCGAAATTTTTCCCAAAAACCCTAATTTCTTTCGGGGAGAGAGAGAGAGCTATTTCACTTTGTGAAAGTTGTCTTGTTCAGGTTAGCTCTGATACCATGTTAACTTTTCATATGCTAAGCTAGATCATCAGTATTTCATTTCGATTTCATAAAAAAAGCATATAAACAGGATCACTGAAAGATAGACAAGCACAACCATACAAAAAGAACACAAATATTTATCCTGTGAAAACCCTAAAGGGAAAAAACCCAGCAAAAGCTTCCTCAATATAGATGCCCCAAAAAGATAAAAGGTAAAACCAACAAGGAGATCAAAGCCTGATCCTCCTCCTTCTCCCGCTACTCTTCTCTTCTCCACTAATGCGCTATACAAGTGAGAGTGTTTGTTAAAAATGAGGAGCACCACACCTCTATATATATTCATCCGTTCACTTTAATTAACTCATCCAACATGTAGGATCAATTTAATCATGTAGGATCGAGTTACACATGTAGGCTCAAGTAACCACACTGGGGTGCTAATGACCCACCTTTACAATTAGAGGGGACTACCTCATGACTCTTATTAGTTCTTCCGATTAGAAGCATCGGGATACAAAGTAATACAAGTGGTTCTCCCGATAGGACCCTTGGGGACCACAAAAGATACATATAGAATATTCTTCGAAGTTACAATATTTCAACACTCCCCCTTAACAAGAAGGGTATTATACAACAACATCAAAAACAAAAATAATAGGAGAGAGAGAGATAGAGGACATCATCAACATCATCAGGGTATCACATCTATAAATCATTGGAAGCTTTTCAACTTCATGTAGTCTTCATCTTCGATCTTCAATATTCAGCAACATCAACACTTTGACCGCTTCGATCAGCAACAACATCTTTTGTACTTTTCGATCAGCAGCAACATCTTCAGTACTTTGACCTTTCGATCAGCAACATCATCATCATCATACTCTGATATTTTGAATAGCAACATCATCATCATCATACTCTAATCTTTCGATCAGTACTTCATCATCATCAACAACAACCTGTAATCCACAACACAAAGACAAAAGTCTTCGGATCACTTTTGGACCTAAGTCTAGGGATGATACAATCCTACCACTTTCACGGGGACCGAAATCTCCGGATATATTTTGAACCCAGGTTCAGGGATGATGCAATCCCACCACATTCACGGGGGCCAAGACCTCCGAATAAATTTTGAACCGAGGTTCAGGGATGATGCAATCCCACCACATTCACGGGGGCCGAGACCTCCGGATACGTTTTGAACTCAGGTTCAGGGATGATGCAATCCCACCACATTCACGGGGGCCGAGACCTATGGATACATTTTGAACCGAGGTTCAAGGATGATGCAATCCCACCACATTCACGGGGGCCGAGACCTCCGGATACATTTTGAACCGAGGTTCAGGGATGATGCAATCCCACCACATTCATGGGGGCCGAGACCTCTGGATACATTTTGAACTGAAGTTCAGGGATGATGCAATCCGCTACTTTCATGGGGGCTGAGACCTCCGGATACATTTTGAACTGAAGTTCAGGGATGATGCAATCTGCCACTTTCACGGGGGCCAAGACCTCCGGATACATTTTGAACCAAAGTTCAAGGATGATGCAATCCCACCACATTCACAGGGGTCGAGACCTCCGGATACATTTTGAACCGAAGTTCAGGGATGATGCAATCCCACCACATTCACAGGGGACGAGACATCGGATACATTTTGAACCGAAGTTCAGGGATGATGCAATCCCACCACATTCACGGGGGCCGAGACCTCCGGATACATTTTGAACTGAAGTTCAGGGATGATGCAATCCCACCACATACTCAAGGACCAAAGTCACCGGATCTATTCTGGACAGATCTCCTAGGATGATACAATCCCTCTTCATTCTCGAGGACCGAGGTCACCGGATCACTTTAGGGCAGGTGCCCAGGGATGATACAATGCGCTATACAAGTGAGAGTGTGGGATCCAAATGAGGAGCGCTACACCTCTATTTATATTCATTTGTTCACTTAATTTAACTCATCCGACATGTAGGCTTGAGTTAAATCATGTAGGCTCAAGTAACCACACTGGGGTGATAATGACCCACCTTTACAATTAGAGGGGACTACCTCATGACTCTTATTAGTTCTTTCGATTAGGAGTATCAGGGTACAAATTAATACAAGTGGTTCACTCGATAGGACCATCGGGGACCACAAAAAGATACATATAGAATATTCTTCGAAGTTACAATATTTCAAAACTCCCCCTTAACAAGAAGGGTATTCTATAACAACATCAACATCAACAATAATAGGAGAGAGAGAGAGATATGACATCATCAACATCATCAGGGTAACACATCTATAAATCATTGGAAGCTTTTCAATATCATGTAGTCTTCATCTTCAATCTTCAGTCTTCATCATCATTAATACTTTGACTCCTTCGATCAGTAACATCATATTCAGCACTTTGACCTTTCGATCAGCAACATCTTCTTCAGCACTTTGACCTTTCGATCAGTAACATCATCTTCAGCAACTTTGATCTTTCGATCAGCAACATCATCTTCAACAACTTTGAGCTAACCTGAACAGGACAACTTTCACAAGGTGAAATAGCTCTCTCTCTCCCCAGAAGAAATTAGGGTTTTTGGGAAAAATTTTGAGTCTTGAAAAATTGATTGCATGGAAAGTTGCACCCTCCCAGAGCGCATATTTTGAGCGTGGAATCACATTTTTTGGATGTGTGAGTCTCCGAAAAATTCAAACCCTAGTT
>LPNX010029247.1:258834-305062 GCA_001517045.1 Pseudotsuga menziesii | reverse complement strand
TGAATCCCATGATCCTGGGAGGCCATTCAAGGTGGCTATCACCACTTCTGCATTCTTCACTTCTTCTTTTACCTCTTCAATTTGTTTCTTAAGGTCATTTTATGATGTATATTCTTTCCTTCAAATAGCTTGGTCAAAGAATCAAACATATCTTTCGGTGTCTTTAGGAAAGACACTCGTGGTACAAGTTGATCCGTGACTGAATCAACAATGATCTTCTTGGCCTTGATCAAGTTATTCTTGTGTAAGGCTTTGAGGCTCATCTCCCTCTAGAACTGGAACCTCTCTACTCATGTAGGTGTCCAATTCATTTTCTTCAGAGAGATCAAATACTTCCATGCTTGGAATTTTTCAACTTCACCAAGCTTATCATCAAGCTGATGTGAGAGATCACTTTGAAATGAGAACCTCAAATGCAAATAGCAAAAGATTAGATCTTACCAATTTGAGGTGTCTGTCCTGCTTCCAGAGCTGGCTAATCTAGGGCCTGTCAGAGAAACCCTAATTTTCAAAAATTGGAATATTTCAGATCTTATTAGATATAAATATATATCTCTTCAAATGGAGTTGTCCAATGTACTCCTTTTCTGAAAACAGTGGAGGGAAGCTCGTGGAACAGGAAGCCCTAGTTTTCAAATTTCTTCTGCAGAAATGACTATCACTGTTTCTGTGATATATACGAAATTACTACTCCTCTATGTCTAAAATTTCTCACTGAAGTAACCTCACATGTTCTTGATCCAACACCATAGGTTTCATTAGAATTTGTTTCACCAATTGGGATTTATGATCCTTTTCCCAAGGTGACCTGTTACAGGACTATTCAGAATAGTGAATTTGTACAGCCTACCACGTGTCACTGTTTCATCTTATGGTTCTAAACTTTGGACCATAGAAAGTAAATTTTGTTCTATTTCCAGAACATCTTTAGGAATTCCATTTGTACCTCTGTAGCCCAATCTATAGCAATTCTCCCCAGGTGTCCTGTTTAGGGATGAATTCTGGAACAGGTTGGAACCATAACTTGGAGGGATCATATCTCCCAAAATATAGAGAATATGAGGATGATTTTTGGACACGGTGTACATCAGGATGTTATATTAATCCTTTGCGATTTTCAGCACCTGAACCTTCGCCAATATCAAGATATAGTGAATGTACCAAAACTTATCCATTTAGTATTTAGGGTTTTTCTAGCTCGGGGTCAAACTAGGGTTTGACTTTCTAGGAGTTTCACCCAACCAAAAATATTTATCCAGGTCTCTAAAATTCAATTTTGATGAGGAGAAAAATCCTATTCCAAGCTCACTCAAAAATTCTTCTTCTACAAGAAGCCCTAATTTCTCGCACCGAAAACTAAAAATGCTTGAAATTGAATTTCGCTTTGACAGAAAGATGCGCCCTTCAATGGAGAGTGAGCCTAGCCTTCTTTTGCTGATGGATTGTGGAGAGAGAACCAAAAAGTAAGAGACCATAGATTCTGTAGTTGCACAATGTCTTATTTTCAGGGGGGCTCTGATACCATGTTGAATTTTCATATGCTAAGCTAGATCATGAGTATTTCATTTCATTTTCATAACAAAAGCATATAAGCAGGATCACTGAAAGAAACAGTATCACAAGAACAACACATATTTAACCTGGGAAAACCCTAAAGGGAAAAACCCAGCAAAATCTTCCTCAATATAGATGCCCAAAAATATAAAAGGTAAAACCAACAAGGAGATCAAATCCTGATCCTCCTCCTTCTCCAGCTGCTTCTCTCTCTCCCTAACATGGTATCAGAGCAAACCTGAAAAGGACAGCTTTCACAAGGTGAAATAACTCTCTCTCTCTCCCCGAAAGAAATTAGGGTTTTCGAGAAAATTTTTGAATCTCAGAAAACTGATTGCATGGAAATTTGTGCCCTCCCAGAGCGCATCTTTTGAACCTGGAATCACAATTTTTGGATGTGTGAATCTTTGAAAAAGTCAAACCCTAGTTTGACAGCTATCCCAGAAAACTGTTGAACCAGAAAACTGCAGAAGCTGGATCCTGCAAGTCTGATTTGAAAAGTGAAGAATTTAAATATCCATAATCCAAGCACACCAGTCAATTCACCTCATTCAAGTGCATCTCCTGGTAAGGTCAGTTTCTCATTCCGCAAAATTTCAATTTTTTGTGATTTTCTGACAAGATGGCCCCAAGAACTAAGCTTGAGGATAAGCTAGAAGGCATAGAGAATTTCTGAGCATGGAAATACAGGATTGGTCTCATTCTCCAATAGAATGATCTTGATAAGTATGTCAAAGAAGAAGTCTTAGAACCTGAAGAAGCAGAAGCCAAGGAGAAGCACAGAAAGGATATGATTAGGGCACAAAGGATTATTGCTGACTCCATCAAGGATCACTTGATTCCTCAAGTGTCATCCAAGAAGACTCCAAAAGAAATGTATGATGCCCTTTCCAGAATGTTTGAGGGAAGAAACATCAATAGGAAGATGAATCTAAGAGCTCAACTGAAGAGTACCAAGATGAGTCATGGAGAATCCATCCAAGACTACTTCACAACGGTTTCTTAGATCAAAGAGCAACTAGAAGCTGTTGGAGATAAGCTTGATGAATATGAATTGGTTATGACTACTCTTAATGGTCTTACTAGACCTTGGGAATCCTTCATCCAGATGATGTGTGCCAGAAAAGAAATCATGATGTTTGAATTAGTATGGGAAGACTGCATTCAGGAAGAGATTAGAGTGGCAAACAGAGAAGCCTTACTAAAAGAGGATGATCAAGCTCTAGCCACTCATACCAAGAAAAGAAGAAGAAATCAACCCATCTTTAAGAAGGGAAACCACAAAGAGAATCTACCTCCCAGAAGGTTCCAAAGATCAAGAGAAAGTCTAGCAAACAAGGACTACTCTGGTTTTCAGTGTTTCCATTGTGACAAGATAGGACACATTGCTAGGAATTGTCCTATGAAGAAGCAAGAATATAAGAAGAGGATCAACAACAACAAAAGATATCATGCTCATCTAGATGAAGATGAGGATGAAGAAGAAGAAGAAGGAGAAGGACCTCCAAGAAATCAAGCAAGAGAAGAAGATGCAGAAGAGTATGTGCTATTCTATGCACTCTCTGGTTCTATAACACCTGGAGAAGACACTTGGCTGATTGATAGTGGTGCTTCAAAGCACACGACGAGACAAAAGAAGACTATATCCAAACTTGAAGAAAGGAGCTCTCCTCAGAAGGTATCCCTAGGAGATGACTATCAATATCCGATCAAAGGAGTTGGTGAAGCAAGCTACAAACTTGATTCAGATGGCCAAGTACTCATGTGGCCCAAAGGAAAGAATATTGAAGATGCAATCATCATTGGTGAAGAAGAAGGAGGCCTGTATAAAATCAAAGGACACTCAGAAACATCCTTTGTTCATGAGTCCACTGACCCTAGTGAGCTATGGCATAGAAGGCTTGCCCACATCAACTACAAAGCTCTACCTCATGTAAATAAGGTAGTGACGGGATTACCAGATACGAATATCAAGCATGAAGGCATTTGCAAAGGGTGTGCGAAGGGAAAGAACATCAAGAATCCATTTCCGAAAAGTGAAACTAAAACAAAAGGTACATTGGAATTGATTCATTCAGATGTTTGTGGTCCAATGTCTTCTACATCCTTAAGTGGCTTTGAATATTATATCACATTTATTGATGATTTTTCAAGAAAGACTTGGATATACTTCTTGAAAGCAAAGAGTGAAGTGTTTGGGAAATTCAAGGAGTTCAAAGCCTTGATAGAGAATCTTTCAGACAAGAAAATAAAGACACTCCGTTCAGACAATGGCGGAGAATATACCTCAAAAGAGTTTGAGGATTTTTGCAAAGATGTCGGAATCAAGAGGGAACTAACTACTCCCTACAATCCTCAATAGAATGGGGTTGTGGAAAGAAAGAACAAAACCATCATGGAGGCAATGAAGAGAATGATATATGATCAAGATCTTCCAATGCATCTATGGGCAGAAGCAATAAGAACTGCTGTATATGTATATAATAGAATATCTCATAGTGCTCTTAGGTTCAAGACTCCAGAAGAGATGTTCACAAGGAAGAAGCCTGAGGTAAGTCACCTCAAGATGTTTGGTTGTCCAGTATATATTCATATACCTAAAGAGAAAAGAACTAAGTTATACCCTTATGGAAAGAAGGGGATATTTGTTGGATATTGTGAAGTATCCAAAGCATTCAGAATTTACATTCCTGGATTCCATCACATGGAAATCAGTCGAGATGTGACATTCGATGAAGAGGCAGCCCTCAAGAGATCCAGGAAGTGCCAACATGAAGAAGTGAATGAAGAAGAGACACCTCCTAGAAATAAAGAAACTACACGTCTCCCTAAAGATGAAGCTCCTGAAGAACATGACATGACAGAAACTCAAGAACCCCTTGTTATGGAGATATCAAGAAAGAGAAAGCCTGCTTGGAAAAGAGAAATTATAAGAGAGGTAGAAAGATATGGAGCTCCCGAAGGCTCCATAAGGGAAAGAAATAAACTTAATACTTTTACCAACTACGTAGCCTTGATGTGTGATATGGTAGATCAAGAACCTACAAACTACGAAGAAGCCATGCAAAAGAAGGAATGGGTAGAAGAAATGACTGAAGAATACCAGTCAATAATGAAGAATGATGTATGGGATATAGTTCCCAAACCAAAAGGAAAGAGTATAGTATCCTCCAAATGGATATACAAAATAAATCCTACAGCTGACGGAAGTATTGAGAAGTATAAAGAAAGATTTCTAGCCAGAGGGTTCTCTCAGAAAGAGGGAATTGATTATGAAGAGACATTTTCCCCAGTAGCACAGTATACTTCGATTAGAGCTATCATGGCACTCGCATCCATGATGAAGTGGGACTTATACTAGATGTATGTGAAGACAGCCTTCCTGAATGGTGTGATTGAAGAAGAAGTATACATAGAGTAGCCACAAGGGTTTGAAGTTGAAGATAGACATACTCATGTATGCAAGTTGAAGAAGGCCCTGTATGGCCTAAAACAAGTTCCCCAAGCTTGGTATGGAAGGATAGATAGTTTCCTGTCGAACATGGGCTTTACCAAGAGTAAAGCTGATCCCAACCTTTACCTCAAATTTGTAGAAGATGAACCTGTAATCCTAATACTATATGTGGATGACTTATTCTTGACAGGAAATGAGAAACAGATTATGGAAAGCAAGAAGAAACTAGCAGAAGAATTTGAGATGAAAGACCTTGGGTTAATGCATTATTTCCTAGGTCTGGAAGTATGGAAAAGTTCAGAAGGAATCTTTCTCAACCAGGGAGAGTATGCAGTAGAGATATTGAAAAGATTCAATATGTTGGAATGCAAAGCCATGGCTACTCCCATGGATTCCAACCTGAAGCTGTTAGCCAATGACTCATCAGAGTTAGTGGATGTAACTCATTACAGACAGATCATTGGGTCATTGATGTACTTAACAAATACCAGACCAGACATTTGTTTTGCTGTGAACACCTTAAGTCAATATCTAGTTCAACCTAGACAGGTTCACTTGGTAGCTGCAAAACATGTGATGAGATATCTGAAAGGGACTATAGATTTTGGTCTATACTATGATGGTAGCCATGAGTATAGATTGTATGGCTATACAGATGCAGATTGGGATGGAAGTATCTCAGATAGAAAAAGCACATCAGGTGGATGTTATAGTTTGGGATCTGCTATGATTTCATGGTTTAGCAGAAAACAATCCAGTGTTTCTCTAAGCACAGCCAAAGCATAATACATAGCAGGTTTCTCTGCTAGTTGTGAAGCCACATAGCTACGGAAGATGATGTCAGATTCTATGTGACAATCAAAGTTGTATAAAGATGACAGAGAACCCAGTATTCCATGATAGATTGAAGCACATAGAAATCATATATTTATACATTCGATATATGATGCAGAAGGGAGCTATAAAGCTCCAATATGTGAGTACTGATGAATAAGTTGTTGATGTGCTGACGAAGCCTCTGTCTCGAGTAAAGTTTGAACACTTTCGAGACAAGATTGGTGTGAAAGGACCTTCCTCTAAAGGGGGAGTAGTGATGTTGCAGTGGGATTGTATCATCCCTGGGAACCTGCCCTAAAGTGATCCAGTGACCTTGGTACTCGAGAATGAAGAGGGATTGTATCATCTTGCGGCATCTATCCAAAATGTATCCAGAGGTCTCGGCCCCTATGAATGTGGTGGGATTGCATCATCCCTAAATTTCGGTTCAAAATGTATCCAGAGGTCTCGTCCCCGGTGAATGTGGTGGGATTGCATCATCCCTGAACTTCGGTTCAAAATGCATCCGAAAGTCTCAACCCCCGTGAATGTGGTGGGATTGCATCATCCCTGAAATTTGGTTCAAAATGTATTCGGAGGTCTCGGCCCCCATGAAAATGGCGGATTGCATCATCCCTGAGCTTCGGTTCAAAATGTATCCAGAAGTCTCAGCCCCTGTGAAAGTGGAAAATTGCATCATCCCTGAACCGCGTTTCAAAATGTATCCGAAGGTCTCAACCCCCGTGAAAGTGGCGGATTTCATCATCCCTAAACCTCGGTTCAAAATGTATCCAGAGGTCTCGACCCCCATGAATGTGGTGGGATTGCATCATCCCTGAAATTCGGTTCAAAATGTATTCGGAGGTCTCGGCCCCCGTGAAAGTGGCAGATTGCATCATCCCTGAACCTCGGTTCAAAATGTATCCAAAGGTCTCGGCCCCGGAAAGTGGCGGATTGCATCATCCCTGAACCTTGGTTCAAAATGTATCCAGAGGTCTCGGCCCCCGTGAAAGTGGCGGATTGCATCATCCCTGAACCTCGGTTCAAAATGTATCCATAGGTCTCGGCCCTCGTGAATGTGGTGGGATTGCATCATCCTTGAACCTTGGTTCAAAATGTATCTGGATATTTCGGTCCCCATGAATGTGGTAGGATTGTATCATCCCTGGACTTAGGTCCAAAAGTGATCCGAAGACTTTCGTCTTCGTGTTGTGGATTTCAGGTTGTTGATGATGATGATGACGTATTGTTTGAAAGATAAGAGTATGATGATGATGATGTTGCTGTTCGAAAGATAAGAGTATGATGATGATGATATTGTTGTTTGAAAGATCAAAGAATGATGATGATGATGTTTCTGTTCGAAAGATCAGAGTATGATGATGATGATGTTGTTGTTCGAAAGATCAGAGTATGATGATGATGATGTTTCTTATCGAAAGATCAAAGTTGTTGAAGATTATGTTGTTGATCGAAAGGTCAAACTGCTGAAGAAGATGTTGTTGATCTAAAGGTCAAAGTTCTGAATATGATTTTGTTGATTGAAAGGTCAAACTGCTGAAGATGTTGTTGTTTGAAGCAGTCAAAGTATTAATGATGATGAATACTGAAGATTGAAGATGAAGACTACATGATGTTGAAAAGCTTCCAATGATTTATAGATGTGTTACCCTGATGATGTTGATGATGTCATATCTCTCTCTCTCCTATTATTGTTGTTGTTGATGTTGTTATAGAATACCCTTCTTGTTAAGGGGGAGTGTTGAAATATTGTAACTTCAAGGAATATTCTATATGTATCTTTTTGTGGTCCCCGATGGTCCTCTTGGGAGAACCAATTGTATTACTTTGTACCCCGATGCTCCTAATCAGAAGAACTAATAAGAGTCATGAGGTAGTCCCCTCTAATAGTAAAGGTGGGTCATTAGCACCCCAGTGTAGTTGCTTGAGCCTGCATGTGTAACTCGAGCCTACATGTTGGATGAGTTAACTTAAGTGAACAGATGAATATAAATAGAGGTGTAGCACTCCTCATTTTGAGCACACACTCTCACTTATATAGCGCATTAGTGGAGAAGAGAAGAGTAGCAGGAGAAGGAGGAGGATCAGGCTTTGATCTCCTTGCTGGTTTTATCTTTTACCTTTTTGGGGCATCTATATTGAGGAATCTTTTGCTGGGTTTTTCCCTTTAGGGTTTTCCCAGGATAAATCTGTGTTTTTCTTGTGATGTTTTTTCTTTCAGTGATCCTATTTATATGCTTTTGTTATGAAAATGAAATGAAATATTGATGTTCTAGCTTAGCATATGAAAATTTAACAAGTCCCCGTCAGCAGCAAAACCTGCCAAGAAACCCTAGATTGCCACCCCTACTCCTTCGACTCCTAAGGTTTCCACCGAGGTCAATTCCATTCAAAGTACTCAAACCTCGGGCAATAATAAAAAGAAGGGTAAAAATAATAATAAAAAACCCAGAAACCAACAGGAGAATCCAAGACCAACCAACAGTGATAACGATAAAGGGAAAAGAAAGGAAAAATATCCATGTCTGTTATGCGGAGGTGACCATTTCTCAAAAGAGTGTCCCCGTTGGGACGAAATCTCCCAATTTCTGAAGTCAAATCCTGCACCCACAGTACTCACAGATCCTTTTCCCTCTCAACAACAACTGATAGACCACATGTCTAATCAGGGTAAATCTAGTTCATTAGAGGAAATTCATATGATGTCCTCAGATACCATTAATCTGCAAACTCGAAGCCAGAATTATGACAAACCTACAGACAAGAAAGAATATCATTCTTCTTTAGGAAAAGCTCCCTCTACTAGTTCTCCTGAATCCTTGTCTATTGTCCCCCTATCCATCGAGAAGCCTACTCTCGACATGATTTTGCGTCCGCCCAAGAGTACTCTTCGGAAGGATGTGTTTAACCCTAATGCCTAAGTTGCTTAATTTTATAATGTAGTTGAAGATCTCGCTCAAGAACCTTGTGCAATGTCTACCTTAGAAGTACTCCAAAGTTGTCCTACACAGTGCAAAAACTTGTTAACAGCATTAGGAGCTTTAGACCCGGATAATACTAATTTGATTCATTTCAATGTTGAGAACTATAAGTCTAGGTTAACTCATAAAATTGCTTTTCATATCATTACGAAAGTAGTTGGAAAGAAAGTCTTTCGCACGGTACTAGATGAAGGAGCTTAGACCTCGGTTTTGTCTCTATCTTGTTGGAGAGCTCTCGGCTCTCCTGAGCTTGTAACATCACCTACGACTCTCAAGGCCGTTGACGGATGGGGTTTCCAGCCCCATGGTATCATATCAGCCCTGGCGGTTGAGCTTTGGGGAAAAGCCGTTTCCATTCAAGTAGAAGTGGTAGATGCCCCGTTAGATTACAACTTCCTTCTAGGAAGAAATTGGTTCTATGCCATGACTGCTGTCACTTCAACAGTATTCTGAACAGTCCAATTTCCACATCTACGGAGAATTGTTACCATTGACCAGCTTGATTTATGCACGCTGGATGTTACTAACTCCATGGCTAATAACATCCCCATGTTAGGCCAATCCCCTCCTCCTTACCAGTCGATTGGGGTAGGCATGTTGAAGGATTCATCCCTTATGGGGATTTTTCCATTCACTCCCCCTAACACAGATACCGTGACAGTCTACATGATCACCTCATTTGATTGTGAGCCTAAAGGTAAACAAGTTGTTGATTCCACCTTGTTGAGTTCACACGAAGCAATTTATGACACCATTCAAACCTTTTCCAATGATCACACTGATGATCTTCATCTAGTGGCTTCAGACCCTTACCATTTACCGTACTGGTTAGAATCTTCTCTTCCTGTTTTAGATTATCTCTCTAAGACTTTTCCTTCCAATGATTCCATTATGGAGATCATGAATACGGATGAGTCCATTTGGGAGGATCACCATCATAGATCCATGTTCCTCCCCAACACCAGTCTGGTTAACCATGATTATACATCCTTGTTTCCTACTGATATTGTCAATGTACCCCAAAGTCCCATATTGTTGCAAGACATAGATTCTGAAGGAAATATTTGCAACATTACTCAGACGAATCCGATTGACATATTAGCCAAGTCTGATACCATCGAGCATGTTCATGTTGGGAAGAACTGCTTGACAAATGAATCTAAAGCATACAAGGCACTTTTCAAAGAATTCTGTGATATTTTTTCCTGGTCCTATGAAGAGATGTCCGGGATTGACCCATCCATTGTGGTCCATGAGATTAAAACCTATCCCACAGCCAAACCTGTCAGGAAAAAACTAAGGCAAGTCCATCCTCGGAAGGCTGTAGTTATTAAAGTTGAAATTGAGAAACTTCTCAAAGCTAGGTTTATTTATCCTGTACCCCTGACGGAATGGGTATCAAACATTGTCCCTGTCAATAAAAAGCAGGGCATTATTAGAGTCTATATCAACTTTAGGGATTTGAATAAAGTTTGTCCCAAGGACAACTTTCTTACTCCACACATCGATCAAATTATCGACAACTGTGCTAGAAGTTTCATCTTCTCATTTATGGATGGCTTCTCTGGCTATAATCATATTGAGATATTACCCACCGATTATCACAAGACGCCATTAATTTTCCCATGAATAAACTTTGCATATAATAAGTTACCTTTTGGATTGAAAAATGCTGGAGCCACATTCCAGCGTGTGATGTCCTATGCGTTTCACGATATTAAACATTTTGCTGAACCATACCTTGACAACCTCCCTGCTCATTCATAGTGATGGGAGGACCACCCTGGTCATCTTAGAGAGATATTTCTGAGATGCTGTCATTATAATATACGGCTCAATCCGCATAAATGTGTTTTCTGTGTTGAAATGGGACATCTACTAGGTTTTTTGGTCTCCAAAGATGGCATATGGATTGATCCTTTGAAAATTGCCGCCATTTTAGCTCTACCAGCGCCAACTAATATTCTTGAACTCCAAAGTTTGCAAGGGAAGGAAAAATTTCTCCGTCTTTTCGTGTGCAATTTCGCAGAGAAAACGCACGGTTATATGCATCTCCTCAAAAAGAACACCCCGTTCTTCTGGGATGACCAAGCCCAACACGCCTTTGATAATATTAAACATGCTCTGACTCATTCACCCGTGATACACCCCTCAGATTATTCAAATGAATTTCTCCTCTATATTGCTGCCTCCACTACTACCATCGCTATGGTTTTGGTGTAGGAAAATCCCAACGGTCAAGAGCACGTGATTTACTACGTTAGTAAGAATCTTATAGATTCCAAAACTCACTATTCACGTGTGGAAAAGTTAGAATTGGCCACGGTCATTGCTGTACAAAAATTTCGTCACTACATTTTTCTCCGCATAGCCACCGTATTGGAAGACCAGAACCCTATGTATTACATCCTGAATCGTTAGGTGCTTGAGGGAAAGTACTCCCGATGGATAGTCATACTTCATGAGTTTGATCTGAAATTTTCCAAAGCCACATCAAAGAAATCCTTGGTCTTTTCCGAGCTCATGTGTGATCTTCCCTATGCTTCGATGAAATCTGAGCACAATGATTCATTTCCAGATGAATTCATGTTCCTAATTAGCACTATCGATCCATGGTATGGATATTTGCTTGTTTATCTCCAAACACAATGATTTCAGCCGCACTTATCCCACAACGATCACTGCCGTATCCGTCACCACTCTAAATACTACCTCATCCTGAATGATACCTTGTATAGACATGGGATTGATTCTATTCTTCGGCAATGCCTCACCCATGAGGAGGTGGAACATGTGTTGAATGATTGCCACTCTGGAGCATATGGCAATCATTTATATGGGATGGCTACAGCCCAAAAAATCCTCCACGCTAGCTATTTCTGGCCTTCCATCTTCAAAGACTGTCATGAGGCTATTAATAAATGCCCACCTTATCAACACTTTTATCCCAAAAAGTGCACTCATCCTGCTCTGCTACACCCTGCCATTGTCATTGGCCGATTTTCCAAATGGGGGATTGAATTTATGCATTGTAATCCTACCTCAGTCGGGGGGCATGGTTACATCATCGTAGCCGTTGACTATTTCACAAAGTGGGATGAGGCCATGCCTACATATGCAGAAGATGGTAATACTGCCACTCTCTTCATGTTCAATCATATTTAAGCTAGATTTGGAGTCCTACAATCGATCGTGGCTGATCACGAATCACATTTTCCTAATCAAATGATGGAGGAACTAAGTGCCAAGCTAGGTTTTTGCCATGAAAACTCTATGCCATATTATCCACAAGCTAATGGTTAGGTAGAGGCCATTAACAAAGTTTTAAAAACGATGCTTCGTTGGATGGTTGGAGATCATAAATCCAACTGGCACCACATTCTTTTCTCCGCTCTTTGGGCTTATCGGAATTCGGTGAAAACAACCACTGGTTTCATGACATTCTAGCTTGTCTATGGACTCGAAGCTGTCTTACCAATTTAGTGTCAAATTCCATCTTTACAACTTGTAGTCGAACTTCTCCCAAACACTTCTGCAGAGGAAGAAATATTTTTGTACTTGAATAGCCTTGAAAAGACTTAGAGAGATGCTTCCTTGGATAATGAGGCACATAAGAAACACGTCAAGGCATAGTATGATAAATCTGTCCAACCTCGTGCCTTTAACGAGCGTGACCTAGTTTTGACTTACGACCAAAGATATGACAAACTAGGAAAGGGTAAGTTCGAATCCATGTGGTACGGATCTTTTGTTATTTCTAAGGTTTTAGAGAAAGGAGCCTACGAGCTCGTTGAATACGATGGAATCCCCTTGGGGAAACCTTGCAATGGGTTGTACCTGAAAAGGTACTATGCCTAGATCTTTCTTGGATAGTATCTTGTATATATGTATATTGCTTGGCTTTCAATATGCTTTTAGTATTTTCAAGATGGTTTTGAGTTTAGTGCCTGCATCTGTTTATGCCATGTTTTGGTCATGCAGATGGATTTCTACGGCTTCGCTGATGGTGCTTTCCACCACACCTTGAATCTCGCCTTAGCTGCTTGGGTCCTCTATTCCTCGACTGAAGATTTGGTCAGTTTAGGAGCGGTTTGTATAGGTCCCATTACTAATAATCGTTGAGTATCAAGCAATCATCGGTCTTTTGACTGAAGCTACCTCCCAAGATGTTCACAATCTGGTAGTCTTGATGGACTCACAACTTGTGGTTTATCATCTGAACCATGTCTACGCCATGAGAAACCCTGTGCTTCTCCGTCTCTTCCGGAGGGTACGTTTGCTAGAAAGATCATTTGAAACCATCAGTTATAGGCATATCCCTAGGGAACATAATATAGTTGCTGACTCGTTAGCTAATTACATCCTATATTGGCATATTTCCCATTCATGACGTTGAAATCAAACATGGTATATTGTAAATAAACATTTAAAGACACATAAAACTCATGTAAAATACATTCACCATTTGAGACATATAAACACCAAGTAAAAGTATGTATATATATATATATATATATATGAACAAGTTTACAAAAAATAGGTCCCAAGACCTCATCTGAAGCACGTAGGCTTTCAGGAAAAAATCACCATACAAAATCCTGAAGCTGTCAGCCTTCAGTAGATATCTCATACACTAGTGATGCTCGTGGTAGCACATCACCGCCCGGGCTACTTTACGTAGCAGCCTACTAAATTGACCCGATATTCCCATTGTAGGTCTCTGATACCTCAGAGGGAGGTCATCAATGGAAGCATCTGGGATATCCAAGGTCAACCTCTCTAGGTTTTCCTCTAACTCCCCGGTGATATCATCACCCTACGGTACAAAGTGGGCCCCAGCTCGCCTATCCAATGGAGAAGCTCCCCTAGGTCGGGCTGCTCCAACATCTGCATGAGAATATCCAAGTCTCGTTACTTAACATAAAAAGTATAAAACATAAAAAAAACATAAAAACATTTCATCCATTTTAGGGTTATTTGCTTCTTACCGATGTCACCCCACTGTCCACCAGGTGGGAGCGGTAGGTCAGGATATCCGCTGAAGTCTGTGCCTGCATATGCATAATCCTCCACCATGAGGATCTGATCTCGGATCCATTTGAAGAACGAGTCACCGAACTTCACCTTTCCCCTGCTCGCTCCTGTACGAGCCATAATCTGGACCCACCTCAGCATATGGGGGTCTCGCGCTCTCAGCTCTGTGAAGACCACCTGAGGTCTCATTTGTGGTACTCACTCGAAGAAGAAGCAAGCTAAAATGGAACCAAATCCAAACTGCTTTAGTTCTCCCTGCTGACACTTAGTCAGCTAATCTTTGAATATCGAAAGCATGGCTTCCACCCAGTTGAACACTATAGGTGCCATGGCCTCTATGGCATATAACATGTGTTCCCTAAAATCCTGGTGCACACCCTGACTCCCGGCCACCCTATGCATAGTAAATAGGACAGTCCGTAGAGGCCCATCTGTCACTGCTCTGATGGGGATTTTCTTCCCCGATGTCCTCATCCCTGGGGCACAATGACGGTCTATCAACTCTTGTGTGGTAATATCCCCTCCCTGGGAACCTGTCAGCGAGATGAGGGAACCCCATCTCGAGATACTAGTCAAGAAGTATATCTCCTATACCTCCACTGTCAGAATATGGGCCCCAACCTCAAAGTAATGTTGCTCCAGATTCCACATCCGAAGTATGTGCTCCAACAACCGATCATGTGATACCATGCTAGGGGTCTGGAAGAATTTTAGGAGCCCACTGTCTCGTAATGTGGCTATACAACCTGCATTTCTTTCCGCAAAAGCGTCGTCATTGTCATGTTGTCTTTCTTTCCATATCACCATGATTGAGCAACAAAAACCTGCCAAAAACAATCATAGCACACATTAGAATCATCTCTAATCATTTAAATTCAAAATAATTATGTATTTTTTCTTGTGCTATCATTTTTAAATCTCCACGGCTAGCACCGCTTGTGCACCGTTGGAGACAGGTGGTGGCACCGCCTGTCAACCTTGTTCTAGGCGCAGTTCTAGTGAGGTACCGCGTATCCCACAAGGGGTATGCGTGGTGTCCGTTTCAATGGTTTTAGGGCTTGCCATACAAGCCCAAAACCCCATCAAAACTCAAAACGAAGACTATGAAAAGAAAGAGTAGGGTTTTAGATGTTACTTGGAACTGACGGCGCTCAAATCCAATGGTGGGAACTCCCGATATCAGCAGCTGAAGATCTAGCCAGGAAAGTGCTCCAAATGCACTCCACTATGGGTAAATAGTAAAATGATTTGATTTTTCACTTTTTACATGACTTATATAGTCATTTTTGGGTTTGATATACTATAGTTTTGATTTAAAATTGTTTTTTTCTCAAAATTTATCTGTCGTAATCCCTTAATGTCAGTCATGAGCGCATTTAACACTTGTTTTTTTGAGTCAACTACAGGATAGAAAAACCATAGAAAAAATATTTGGGAGTTTGTTTATGACTTTTTTGTAGTTTCATAAAATGGAAAAAGTTGATGAGCATTTGTTACGAAACTTTGATCGTAAACCCAGTATCAAAGGTCCAAGTCCTTTTTCGATTCTTTCCAGGCTCGTAAAAATTGACATTGTGTAAAGAAACCTCATGGAGTCCTCTTTAAACTCTTTTTAGACTCCCTAAATATGAAAAGATCATCGAGCGATATTGTCTTCTTCATGCTCATTAAATCATTTGAAGATTCGTCTCTCCGACGGTAGGTTATCTCTTTTCCGGTTCGGATAGACTATTTACGAAAAAGGAACACTCCAGCCAATCATGACTAGAAGAGTTCTCTAAGGTATGACTTTACACTTTTTTGGGCCTTAGAGAGTAAATCATATGAAAAAGGACCCTTTGGATTCTTCTTCCGTAATCGTTCAGACTCTCTAAATATGAACGATACCGAGTTTTCTTTCATTGGACTCGTTAAATTAAACATTGAGAGACCCATTTTGGGAATGAACCCCTCCTCTCTCAGGTTCGTAAAATATATGAGTTTGGAATTGTCTTCGGACAAGCTATACCAAGTGTTTGTTACCCTCTTTGAACTCATAAAACCGAAAAGAGGCACTCATCAATCATGATGGGGAAAATGGGAAGGGAATCATTTTGCAAATAAATGGCAGTAGTTTGTTGTTACCTTTGAACATGGTACTTGTCTGCATATCATGTCAGTCAATTGGGTATTTAGCTGATCTCCATGACGATCCACTTTCATGAGTCATGCCACCCCTTTGAGTCTTTCAAAAGAATGCATTGTCCACTGTCGCATTGTGTGTTTGTCCTGTCCAGTCATGCTGTCAAGTCTTTTTTTTGTGTTGCCCGATGTTCAAAGGGAATTTGAAGAAGTTTTACCTATGCAGTCAAAACAATCTCTGTGTCAGTACTTTTGAGTCAGTCCTATGGTTACTACATTCACATCATTCCAGAACTATGTTCCAAGTTTCGTTTCGTCGATGTGGGACTCATCATGGCCCTCCTTCAACGAGACTATCCCCATCGACATCAGCTCATCATCTGGGAAATAGTCTTAGAAACAAAAACTTAGTACCTTGAGATCTATATGCCTTAATGACAGATTCTCTCGCTCTCGACATAGGTTCACATCATTTACCTTTGATCGATAGAATTGACTGAGTGTTCGACATCAGGACATCTATTCACACTCAGTAGATTATACTAGGGTACCTTGGGAATCATTAACATCAATGGTGATCTCCCTCGCACTTGTTAATGGTTCACATCATTGGTTGGTAATCAAGTGGTTTCTACCATGTTTGACCTCAGATCATTGTAATCACATGGATAGAATCGTACTTTGTGGAAGACGAGATGAAGACCCTACGGTATTTGTTTAAAGCGCTCATTGCTTTTCCCCATGTTGTGATGGAGTTTTTGTCGTGGCTATGCTCAAATTTGTGTCTGTATGACATAGATCTACGTTCTATGACTGGTAGCTATGTCCAAGTTTGAGTCCTCTATCACATGGATCTACATTGTATTGTAGTAGCCATGCTTGTTTATTCCTCCCATGGACCTGCCTTGTATTGGTTTGCAGCCATGAGTTGGTTACTTGTGTCTATGAGTCAAAAATATTGATGTACTATAGATGCCTACTTGACGACATGCTCCGATTGAGCCAACATTTTCACCCTGTAGTGACGACTTGTTCTCTCAAAGCTCTCGTTTATCGTATCCCTCTAAGACTCATGCTTTGGGGGGCATTCTGTGATACCAAAATCATGTCATCACCATGTGATAAGATCCTTGACTTACATATTTACCTTTAATCCCATCACTTGGAGAGAAAACCCATGTTGTTTGTCAATCTTTCAAGAAAATTCTCAGCACCGTGCTTTCCCTGTTAACCATGAGTGGTACCTTGCTCGCACTACCTATATCTTTTTTACCATAAGCGGTGCCACTTCTTATAGCCTTTGTTCCATAA
This sequence comes from Pseudotsuga menziesii, assembly GCA_001517045.1. Classification (NCBI taxonomy): domain Eukaryota; kingdom Viridiplantae; phylum Streptophyta; class Pinopsida; order Pinales; family Pinaceae; genus Pseudotsuga; species Pseudotsuga menziesii. The sequence continues at coordinate 287,770 of LPNX010029247.1, read as the reverse complement.
GCATTTTTAACCTGAACCGCTCTGTCATAAGAGGCAACAGGCGGTACCCTAGGTAAAATGGGAAAAAAGAGAGGTTTCTCGAGGCTTCTAGATCATGAGCCTCGTGTCCTCTCTTATCCCTAACATTGTGGGTCAGATGAGCTCGAGATCCCCCATCATAGGATCTTGGAGTCCAATTAATCCACAAATATCTCAACCATTCCTATCCATTGAGCCTTATAAATACAAGCTCATGTCCATGGTTGAGGGTGGAACCATAGAGATATTGTTATTCTGTTGGATTGACCACTTGGCCCAAGCCATTTGAGAGCATAGAGAGTAAAGTTGGAGCTTATGGGGATGAAGTGTTGGTTTCATGGAGATGCATGTCAACACCAAGGCTTAGTTGGTTGTAAACTTCTCCATTCATCTTAATGCAAAGATGATTTCCGTCCCACATTACTATTGTTTTGATTTCGCATGTAAATGTTGTTAGATTCCTTAGTCACTAACATGGATTAGTGGATTATGTTCTGGTAGCTTTGATGTGTTTGCATGTTTAAGCTAATTGCAGGTACACAGGTTTACTATCACAGCGGCATTCCAGGTATCTACGACATCCAGGGAGGGTCTTCATCCTCTGTAGGTCATTTTTGTGGATTTGAACCATTCAGACCAGAGGAACAGCTTCTGTCTGCAAAAGGTGAAATATTCCTGCTTACACCCACTGTTTCAGCTCCTTGGATGTTGTGAGCTTTCCTTGCATACCCATTCTAAAGTGGATAGTTCCTGCACATGTGGTTTTATCCGCATATCCAACATTGGAGAGGTTCTCTGATCTCTTTTGGATCTCTTGGATTGTATCCCATCACTTTGGTTGGGTTAGTCACAGCTTGTGATGCCTGCCTTTGCTGATTCAGGAACTGAGAAGGTTTGAAACCTTTCTTCCTTTGTTGAAACTTTTCATTCTTTTTGTCCTTCCATGCCTAATGGATATCCGGTTTTCCTTTGTTCTGATCATAGCAATACTTCTCCTTCCTTATAGACTCTTCTAGAGTTCTAGGCTCATCAAACTCAATCCTGTCTTTGTATGATTGAGGTATCCCACTCAGAAAATGCTAAATTTTCACTTTATCGTCCCTGATGTACCTGACATACCTCAACAATTCCAATATTTTTTTTGCATATTCTTCCATGGTCAACTGTCCCAATATCAGTTCATGGAACTCTTTAATCTTATCATCATAGTACCTGTCAGAGAGGTACTTCTGCTTGAAATAATTCTTAAACTGATTCCACACAATCTTTCTATCATTTATCTTCCTCACTTACCTGAGATGTTCCCACCATATAGATGCTCTTTAATTCATATATAAGATGGCTACACTTGCCTTCATATTTCTTGAGTAGTCTTGGACTTATAAATATGTATTCATCCCAAAAAGCCAAGCTTTAGCTTCTTGACCAGTATTTACCTCACCATTAAAGGTAGGAGGCCCTTCCTTCTTAAATTCATCATGTGAACTGTTCTAATAACGTCTCTTCCTCTTATCTCTATGAGATGAAGAGCTTGAACCCCCAGTGGATCCTTTAGAGTCAGAAGATCCATTAGAATACCGTTTTCTTCTTCTGGCACTGTTGTTACTTCCTTCTGGATTTACTGCACAATGCGTAGAGTTCATCCTCATTTGGATTTCTTTCAAAAACCGTAGCATGGCTGCATTAAGTTGATTATGCTCTTCCTGAGCCTTAATCATTCTTTCATTATCTTCTCTGTAACTTTGCATCTCCACCCTTAGGCTTCTCATGGTGGTTGGAATATCTGGGGGAGTATCTTGATATCTCCTTTCATTGAATTTTGTATCGGCATTTCCAACTCGGGCGTTTCCCCCCGTGGCATATGCCTCATGCCCATAGGGGTCCTATACATCATCCATGTTGTACTAGTTTCTCATGGCTGAGCCACAACCCAATTTTCCAATATGCACTATGACTCTTCAAAAATGTGTTAATAAACACCATTTGTTAGACAAACTCAGAATTTAAAAACCACTTACATTGGAACCAATAGCTCTAAAAACTATCCACTTGGCCCATCTAGGCCCAATGTTGTAACCAATAGCTCTAATACCACAATTTAACATCCCCTCCCGCTCTGGAGGAGAAACGAAACCTCAACTACTCTCTGATACCACAATGTAGCGTACTTGCTACTCTAATATCCCACGATGTCATGAAATCGATGCCCATACACCTGACATATATGTGGAATAATTTAAAACTTATTACTTATTTCTCTTTAACACAATCATGGGTCATGTAACATCTTTTAACATTCATTCAAAGGCTTAAAAACCACTATAATAGTCGTTCCGCCCTTGACAGATCCACTCTATAATCGGAAAGGTCATTTCCGCACTAAACATGTCCTTTCTGCACTCTGCTTTCTACTTTAAGCTTTCTACCTTCCACTATGGAATCCGAGAACCATAAACATAATGTGCAACGGAGTCAAATGATCCTTTTTTCGCCTTTCTCCTTCCGCTGTGGAATTCAGGAATCAGATAACTAGCAAATGATGAAATCCTTTATGCACGTTTCTGCCTTCCGCATTACGCCTTTCCGCCCTCTAGTGCGGAACTTGCGAATCGGAAAACTAACAAATTACGGAATCCTTTATCCACATTTCCGCCTTCCACATTCTACCTTTATACCTTCCATTGCAGAACTTGGGAATTAGAAAACTAACTTTTACCTTAACCTTTTTCCCATTTTCCACCTCCTGCCTCTGCCTTCCACAGACGGATTCTGGGGTGTGAAAAACACAATTTTTCCTTGGAATTTTTGGCTCTTTTTCTGCTTCCAACTTCCACCTTTTGTATGAGGATTCTAGGGTGTGGAAAACCAACATTCTGCTCTATTTTAACTTCTCTCTTCTACCTACTGCCTTTCTCCTTCTGCAGGTAGATCTCAGGGTGCAAAAACGCTTGCGTCAGATGCATTTTGACTCTGTAACCAGGATTCTAGCCTCCATGATCATAAACATAATGCATTGAAACATACAAGGCATATATAGATTAAAATTCAAGAATGCTTAACAATAATAAACTCTACTAAAACCATTATTAAGCATTCATCATATTCAATTCATTTATAAGCAAATACATTGCATGAATAATAATAACATAGAATACTTATCTTGAAGATGAAGTTGTCCCGCAACTAGCTATGTCGCTGCAACATTCCACCTAACCATAGGCCAGTTGTGTTCATTAATATATCAACACAACTACCACCCCCGAGCTGGGCATGAGTTCCACAAGGAACTAGGGAACATCAAACTCACACACTGCCAGATCATATCACAAACAGTCAAGCCAACCTTCAATTGGGTTTATCAGACTGTCCATCCAATCGAACACACAGTTGGGTTTATCAGGTTGCAGGCAGACAAGACAAACAAATGGGTTTCACAGGCTACTCAGCCAAGCCATTTAACTGATGGTTTTAACAGGATATTAATCCAAGCCAGCATAACAGTTGGGTTTATCAGGCACTCAGCCAAGCCATCTCACGGTTGGGTTTCCCAAGTTATTCAGCCAAGCTAGATAACAATTGGTTTTCACATGTTGTCCATCCAAGGATCACACATGGCCACATGAACAACAAGACACATCCAATCCTATGTCTAATTTGGTTTCACATGTTTCCCACCAAATCCAATATACAATTGGGTTTCATGGGTCGTTAGCCAAGCCAATCTATGTTTTGGTTTCACTGGTTGCTAAGGCAGTGGAAAGGAAGAATGTCTAATCTAGTGTCTCATTCAAGAGCTAGGGACACCTCCACAATATCTATCTATGCTGGAATCCATAATACCTACACACCCAACACAAGGAAGTACCCCCTTCTCTGCTCCACAATCCCTCGGGCTTTGCCTTCCCTTCCAGTGCTCTTCAAGGGGTGCATAGAAGATTCACCAGCCACTCTTATCTTTTCATGAGGTTCCTATTATCAGCCTATGATTTTCCTATGGTTGTGGTAGGAAGTCAGAGGGGTAACCATTTCAACCAATCTTTACACTGTATTCTATCCTTACAGTCAGAGAGGGCTCTCTCTTTGTCATAGAAACAAATTCACATACACATTTAGCTTTAAACAAGCAATCAGAAGGCATAGATTCTAATGGGAAATGGGTTGCTGGGGTTTAAAAGAGTGTAAGACATACAGACAGACATCACCATTGGGCAATGGATTCAATGCTTGAAACATTCAAGGACTTACAACAAATAATGATCAGATATAACCTTCATAGTCTGAGGCAAAATAGACATCAATATTCAGCAAAATATCTTTTGAGGGATGGTGGGGGGGAAGGAGAAGAAGCCTAGTGAAATGAGAGGCACCTATCTATGGATGAAGTTCTTGCAAACACCTTTGAAAGAAGCAACAATAAAGGCTGATAACTGCCAACGAGCATAGAAGATGAATCCCAAATCATTTACCAGAAACACAGACAAATGCATTATTTGATACAAGGAGCGCTAAACAAAGAGAGAATTCCTCACATTCAACTAGAAACACATTAGAAGAAAATACACATACATGGAAATGAAATTCACGGAGGAAAAATAGACTGAACATTGAACATCGTGATGAATCTCAGACATTCAAGATATGCTTTCATTAATACTCCCAAGGAAATTTACAGAGCTTCAAAACCAAGCACACAGGATTCAAAAATGAATGTCGAACAACAATCGTCAACCTTTTCTTCCTCTTTCGACGATATATTTATAGTGTGAACAGGATTCTGATACCAACCTTGAAATAGAGCCAAATTTAGTTAACCTAAATCGGGAATTAATCCCACACACATAAAATCCTAACATACTATGATCCGACAGATTCGTCGTGATCACAAAACCGAAACAAGAAAGCATGTTGGGGCATGCATGACCGGGACAAAAATGAGAATTGAACACTTGGAAATCACACTTGTCGGCTGAAAATGATGGCTCAGATCCTCCCTTGATGTTCTGCAATGGTTTCCTTCATGCCCGCATATTTATCAGTGAAATTGCTTCTGGACCATTGATCTTACCTCAAGATTCATTCTGGGTCGTCAATCTGGGATCTATGGAAGGCGGAAAAAGGGTCAATATCTTTTTCATGATTCAATTTGGTCTTTATTCCTCCGCCTTATCCTTTCCACCCCTTTCTTTCCGCATCGTTGATGTCTGGCAGGAGCTCTCTAAGCCATCAATCTAGCGGATCGTAGAACACAGGACTTAGACTTTTCGTGATCAAATTCTCAATATTTTTTATTTTTTATTTTCACCCTTCTACGCCTTTCCACACTATTGATCTGGGAGGAATATTTCTGTATCATTGAACCTTGCGGATCGTGGAAGATGAAAAATCAAATTTTCAAGACCAAATTCTTAGTATTTCTGATTTCCAATTTCTGATTTCTGCCCTTTTGTGCCTTTCCTCATCATTGATCTAGGCGGAAGCTTTCTGGACCGTTGGATCTGGAGGATCCTGGAAGGCGAAAAATCAACTTTTTAGGACCAAATTCTTAGTATTTTCGATTTCCGCCCTTCTGCGCCTTTCTGCACCATTGATTTGGGTGGAAGCTTTCTAGACCGTTGGATTTGGTGGATCACGAAAGGAGAAAAATCAACTTTTTCGAACCAAATTCTTAGTATTTCTAATTTTTTATTTTCTCCCTTCTGTGCCTTTTCGCAAAGTTGATTTGGTCAGAAGCTTTTTGGACCATTAGATCTGGTGGATTGCGGAAGGAGGAAAAACAACTTTTCAAGACCAAATTCTTATTATTTTCGATTTCTTATTTTCTCCCTTTTGCGCATTTCCGCATTGTTGATCTGGAAGGAATCTTTCTGGACCGTTGGATCTAGCGGATCGCGGAAGGTGGAAAAACAACTTTTCAGGAACAAATTCTTAGTATTTTCGATTTTTTTTATTTTCTCCCTTCTACACCTTTCCACACCGTTGATCTGGGCAAAAGCTTCTGGAGTGTTGGATCTAGCAAAAAGCGGAACCCGGACAAGGGAAGGCAAAAGTCGGAATTCCATCTTTCATAACCCAATTTTTACCTATTGCGCACTTCCGATCCTGATTTTCTTTGGGAAAAAATGATTTTTGGCCCTTTGATCTTATCTGTGATGCATCTGGTCTGTCCATTCTGGTCCTCCTTCAACCTTGATTAGATTTTTTTTACTTGGGCATATTTCCAAGGTCACGCTAGAGGTTTTTTTTATTGTTTTGACACTTTTGACTGGAGATGGATCCCTCAGAACCAGCTCAACACTTTCTCAGGTTATTTAATATGAAAAAATTTGACCCTACCCCTCGTTTTTTACTGGTCTAGACCTTTGCAGGGGAATTAGAGCAGATGCCTTATGTAGAAATCTTCAAAATTTAGCACAAGTGCTAACAATAGCTCTAACTCAGAGATTCTACCCTCCCTGTGAGGTAGCAAAGAACCATGTAGACCATGTGCCTAATCCAATGGGTTGGTCCCAAGATTTTCCTAAAATCCCCAACATGCTCTTCAAAACAAAAAGTTGAACAGATATTGAAAACAAACTGGAAAATTGCTTAAAAGAAGTTCTTGCCATATCGAGATAATTTATTCCTATCTACCCTACTTACTGAACAACAATGCTCAATCAAGTAATTTCTAACTTCCAATGAAGCCAATCAAGAAAATGATCTAATAATTGAGCTCCTTCATCATGCTTGATCAAAGATGAAGGACTTAATGGAAACAGGTTATGATGAGAGATATGAACTCTACTACACACATATAACCCACCATTCCCACTGCAAAGATTTTCCACATATTTAGCCACTGGATCATGACAACCTGCAAAATTTTATGTTATGTGCTTGTCATGACAAGGTTTCTCAAATTGTATCTCCACCAGCACACTGTAAAATTGCTCTTCAATAAAAGTATGCAAAGAATGTTCCTGACAATTTTAAATGAGACATTAACTTTTTCATATAAAATCTCAGAATTTAAAACCTAGTTCCTCTCAAATACTTCAAGGGAAATATCATCGTGTTATTCGATAGAATCAGGAAAGATAATTTCTGAATTCAAAGGACATAAAGAAATCCCATTTGGATTCCTCCTTTTCTTCAAGAAAATAAAGGGAAATGCACTCTTCTTGACATTCTGAAATTGAAAAACATGAAGAGACATCCCATTTAGGGTCCTCGTCTTCTTCTAGGTGATCTGATTTTTCATTGCAGGTTGCAGGTTCTTAAGGTGCATCATCACAGTGGTCATCCTTGCCTTCATCATATATAGTTGTGCTGAGATCTCCTTCAAAAATATCACTAACAGAATCTACAACATGCCGATTGTATTCTCCATAAGGAAAATTAGGATGACTTTCTTCAAGCACATCACTAGGATGATCATCTTCTTTCTCATCTAGAGAAGGATTGGGATGCAGATCAAACTCTAGTTGTTCACCCATCTACCTCAGCAAATTTATGACAGCAAGTCAATACCCCCTCTAAAAATCCTTTGATTCCCCAACAAGAAGCTTCTTTGTTTTATGTGCTTGCTCAGAAGCTTTTAATCTTTGTTTCAGGTATTCGAATGAGGAAAAAATAAAGGGCACAAAGTTTTTTCAGCATCATTGATTGCAATCTTCATAAAATATATTACAACACTCCTCCTGTCTATCATTAAGCTGCTTATCTTTCTACTCATAGACAACAATATTGCAATGCAATGCCGAATCTTCTAGTTCATGTCTTTCTTTCAACATTCAAGGTCGAATTCCTTTTTACTTGAAATTTCAGAAAATGAGCATGTGGAAAGATAACTAGTTGAATCAGAGTTTTGGCTTGTGTCCATTTCAGGCAAGGAAGACATTACCAACTGCTGGGAATCTTCTTGAATATCAGGGCAACTGGTTTGTATTTTTTTTAAATGAGTATTCATGAAAAATTTCTAGAAGCTCATCATCCATAAACACCTCCTCACCATACATGTTTTTCAAATTTTCAAGGAAAATTTTATCATCCGTGCAACGATATTGAACTAGCAACAAAGAAAGATATCGATCTTTAAAATGTTCATGAAATACTGTATGAAATTATTTAAGGGAATATAAACTCCCTGCTGGAAATCCCTCATACCATGACCTTACATTTCCTTCTAAACTAACCATGAACATTTTCATTAAGGAATCTTCATGCAATTCAACTCCCATCTTATATATATGCTTGTGAAATCTAGCCAAATGAAGGGCAGCATCATCACCCCTTTGATATTTGAATCTTGGAAGATATGCTTTCCATTCTATATTAGGTATTCGATTTGGAAAACCAGGAATGTGAGCACAATTCATAGGAGCATACCTTACAACTATATAGGCCATCTTGATGCTGAAGTAACGGAATTAGCTCCTCAAACTTTGCAACCCCTTTGACATTGGAGCTGCTAAAGAACATTTACAGACTAGATTCTTTGAATACGGATCACCAGGTAAAAGAGGCACGGCCTTCTTGATGTTTGACCATTGTTCACCATCAACAGTCAAATCTAAAACTCTGTCTTTCATACTCATGGAAAAATTGAACCCTCCTCCCCGTACCGGTCCTTCTGGCAGTCGGTCTCCCCAGTGGAGTCACCTTTCAAAAACTTTGAGTGGATTCACCAAAGAATATAACCAACGTGTTTCTAGGACCGGTTTCTCAACCAAGTCGTAGAGCTAAAGAATGTCATTTCTCCCAGGGATGATTTGCTCTTTCATTCCCCGACAATGGTGCCAAGATGTTATCACCCTGTAATTTTCCTATGGTTGTGGTAGGAAGTCACAGGGGTAACCATTTCAACCAATATTTAGACTGTAGTCTAGCCTTACAGTTAGAGAACGATCTCTCTTTGTCACATAAACAAATTCACATACACATTTAGCTTTAAACAAGCAGTCAGAAGGCATAGATTTTGATAGGAAACAGGCTGTTGGGGTTTAAAAGAGTGTAAGACAGACAGACAGACATCACCATTGGGAAATGGAGCCAAATCCTGAAACATTAAAGGACTTACAACAAATAATGATCATAGATAACCTTCATAATCTGAGGCAAAATAGGCATCAATATTCAACAAAATATATTTTGAGGGTGGTGGGGGGGAAGGAGAAGAAGCCCAGTGAAGCGAGAGGCACCTATATGTGGATGAATCTCTTGCAAACACCTTTAGAAGAAGCAAAAATAAAGGATGATAACTACAATGGAGCACAGAATATTACTATTCCAAAGCATTTACCAGAAACACAGACAAATTAATTATCCGATACAAGGAGCGCTAAACAGAGAGCAAATTCCTCACATTCAACTAGAAACACATTAGCAGAAAATACACATACATGGAAAGGAAATTCATAGAGGATAAACAGATTGAACAGTGAACACCGTGATAAATCTCAGACATTCAAGATATGCTTTCATTAATGCTCCCAAGGAAAGTTATAGAGCTACAAAACCAAGCACACAGGCTTCAAAAATGAATGTCGAACAACAATCATCAACCTTTCATTCCTCTTTTGAGGATATATTTATAGCATGAATAGGCTCCCAAGACCAACCTCGAAACAAATCCAAATGTAGTTAACCTAAATCGGGAATCAATCCCACACACATAAAATCCTAACAGACTATGATCTGGAAGATTCGCCATGATCACAAAACCAAAACAAGAAAGCATGTTGGGGCGCACATGATGGAAAAAATGATAAATTGAACATCTGGAAATCACGCTTGTCGGCTGAAAATGATGGCTCAGAGCTTCCCTCGGTGTTCTGCAATGGTTTCCTTAATTCCCACATCTTTACTAGTGAAATCGCTTCTGGACCGTTGATCTTACCTCAAGATTCATTATGGGCCGTCGATATAGGATCTGTGGAAGGAAAAAAATGGGTTGATATCTTTTTTGCGATTCAATTTGGTCTTTCCACCTCTGCCTTATCCTTTTCTTCCCTTTCTTTCTGCGTCATTTATTTTTGGCGGAAGCTCTTTGAGTCGTCAATCTGGCGGATCGCGGAACATGGGACTTCAAATTTTCGTGATCAAATTCTTAATATTTCTGATTTCTACCCTTTTGTGCCTTTCTGCACCATTGATCTAGGTGGAATCTTTATGGACCGTTGGATCTCACGGATCGTGAAAGGCGGAAAATCAAATTTTCAAGACCAAATTCTTAGTATTTCTAATCTTCGATTTCCGATTTTCACCCTTTTGCGCCTTTCTGCACCGTTGATCTGGGAGGAAGCTTTCTAGACCATTGGATCTGGAGGATCGTGGAAGGAGGAAAATCAAATTTTCAGGACCAAATTCTTATCATTTTTTATTTGTTCCCTTCTACGCCTTTCCACACTATTGATCTGGGCAGAAGCTTTCTGGACCGTCAAATCTGGCATATCGCGGAAGGCAAAAAATCAACTTTTCAGGACCAAATTCTTAGTATTTCTGATTTCCACCCTTTTGTGCCTTTCCACACCATTGATCTAGGTGGAATATTTCTGGACTATTGGATCTAGCGGATCACTAAAGGTGGAAAATCAACTTTTCAAGACCAAATTCTCAGTATTTTCGATTTTGGCCCTTCTACGCCTTTCCGCACCGTTGATCTGGGAAGAATCTTTCTGGACCGTTGGATCTGGAAGATCGTGAAAGATGAAAAATCAAATTTTCATGACCAAATTCTTAGTATTTCTGATATCTGCCCTTCTGCGCCTTTTTGCATCGTTGATCTGGGTGGAAGCTTTCTGGACCGTTGGATCTGGCGGAAAGCGGAACCCGGATCATGGAAGGTGGAAGTCTAAATTCCATCTTTCATAACCCAATTTTTAACTCTTCCGCACTTTCGATCCCGATTTTCCTTGGGAAGAAATAATTTTTATCCCTTTGATCTTATCTATGATGCATCTGGTCCGTCCATTCTGGTCCTCCTTCAACCTTGATCAAGTTTTTCTTACTTAGGCACATTTCCAAGGTCGTGCTAGAGGTTTTTTTTACTGTTTTAACACTTTCAATTGGGTATGGATCCTTCAGAACTGGATCATCATTTTCTCAGGTTATATAATATGAAAAAATTTAACCCAACCCCTTATTTTTTACTAGACTAGACCTTTGCAGGGGCATTAGAGCAGATGCCTTATGTAGAAATCTTCAAAATTTAGCACACGTGCTAACAGTTCCTCTCTGCACTAGGTTCATCAAGCCCATTTGGTGTCTCTTCCACTCCTAATTCTTGCATACAGTTCATATCCAAACCAGGGTGCACATCACAATAAAATGAAGGGAGACACAACCACACAGTTCTTCACTCTGTAACACATAGAAACAGGGTCTCATACCACTCTGTCACACCTAAAAACATTGTAGTTCAGAATAACATTGTAACACAACAACTAGGGTCTCGGCAAAGGAAAATACTTGTAGAAAACTCTACGTCTGTGGGATAGGGATGAATGATAGATTGAACAATCACAACCCCTGAACCACAAAAAAACCTTCTCATGACTAAGGGAAAGATGTACTAGAACACATCCACATTCTTACTTGCAGTAGAAGCAAGAATGTGACTTCCCATACTGCAGGTTGTAGGTAAGCTTAGTCACAAAACCAACTGACATGCCTTGATCTACCCAAGACATTAACTGCCTCAACCGCTCTTCTAGAAGAATGGAATGATTGAGGACAAAGAACAAAAAGGTAGTTGAGGGTTTATGGGTTCCCCCATTGACATTTGGTCTCACCCTATTGGCTCAGGAGTTTTCCTAACTCCCCTCCCTATTCCTAGTGAAATCATGCCCCAATCTCTTTCACGTTGCAGTGCATAGCTAGCTGTGGTATTTTAGTAAATTGTATATTTGCATGATGACTTCAAAATATAATGTTCCAGACTTAGCACTATAACCATAGGTATCAACCTTGATCACCTATACACAAAACACCAAATCAATGGCAGGGCCTTGGCCTTGAGCTTCTTGCCATGATTTAAATACAATGTATACATCATGTACAATTTCAATGCCATGGGATCAAAACCAGGGTGTTACAGAAACAAGTAGAGGTGATGTGTACAAGTTTGTACATTAACAATACAGCCCTCCTCTAGTAGAGTTCCATTAAAAATTACAACAATTTTGTACAACCCCCCTTTTACAATTTCATATAGTAGTAATGAAGGAGCATAAGAATTTATGGAAGAGAGATATAGAGAGTGCATGCATCCGAAAACATGCATGTATCATCCTCAATTTAGTTCCACTTGGTATGTCTTTTATATTTAGTAGTTCAATTCTAAATCTAGTTTTGCAGCCATTATAACTTTTTTTCAGGTATGATTTGTTTCCAATACAGTAGGGACATGTTTCAGATTGATGAGAAAAGAATACTCTCATAGAAATGTCCAAGTGCCATGAGAATTTATCTAGTGAAGAATAGAAGTTGAAGGTTGCACCCCAGTGAGTTAGAGGAGCTTCCCATGCACCTACAATAATATTTGTCATTTTGTTCATTTATTATGGTTACTAAACCATAATTTAAACCACCCTTCTTCTTCTCATAAAACTCATAGTATGTTCCTATTGTGTAAAATTATCAATAATATGGGTTTCCAAGTTGTTTGGAATTAAATAAGTGAATTTGGCACCTCTGTAATCTTGTTTTAGTTGGATGTTGTTAATTGTAAACCATAATATTCCATAGTTGTGGTTATTTGCATATTTAATGAATTTTAATACTTTTTGGATGCCTGTTTTCTTCCTAATGCACAAATGGTTATGAAATTTAACTAGTTTTCCAGTTTTGGATTGTTAATTGCTTTATACTTAACCAAACAATTGTCTGACAGTTCTTGTGGTTAGTAGAAATTTAATTGGCCCTAGTTTATACTTTTGATCAAATATTTGAAACCCCTATAATTCATTTGTATTTGTTGGTGAATCCTCCTTATGAGCATCCCTAAAACTAATTTTCATTGTTTGTCCTCCCAAGCCACCAAAGAGCCTACCAAACTCTAAGCCAATAACCTTTGGCTGCTTGTTACTATAAACCTGAGTCTAGATACACCCAATGCATGCATCGGGAAGCCTCTGGTAGTCACATAAATCCCAATTTGGGTGTGATGATTCTAGTAAATGTGCCCACTTCAGAGTGTATGGAATCCTTTCCCATCATTGCACACCTATGAGTCTCCCTAGCTCCTGATAACTTATTTGTACACTTGTGATATTAACCTTACCACTTGGTTTGGGAAAATTAGAAAAAGTTTGGGGGTGTTTGGATAAGTCCTGAGTCAAGATTAGCCACTTTTCCCTATAAGTTTGCAAAATTTTTACTTTAAGTTTCCCAAGTTTCGAGTTAGTTTTCCTATCCCTAAGTAGGTACATTACAGTGGTATCAAAGCACGTTCCTTTAATCCTATGGAATGTAAGGTCTCAATTTGAAAAATTTGCAGCCATGATATTAGCACTAGTTAATGATGATTTCTAATGGAATGATGAGGAAGCACCCAATTCCGCTGAAGAAATCATCTACATACATGGAGGATTACCACGAGATGAGGATGGATAATTCTTTCACCAAATGGAAAATGAATCCCAAATGGATCAACCACCAATCAATAGATCAAAATATTATTTATCAAGGAAGATAACAGTAAGTGAAAACTTTCCTCATCACTATCAAGAGTATCTTTCCTTGGGGGAAGATATTTGTAAAGCCATTCTTGTCAAATATTTTTTTATTATAGATTTGGATTTGAGCCCAAATATGTAGATGTGTATTCAATAGAGAGCAGAAAAACATTAATGGGGGAACCAATTTGTTCCACTTCTTCAAGAAAGGAAGAAGAAAAAGGAACCAAATGTGAAGCTTCATCGGATCCATTTGCATATAGTGGAATCATGAGACTCTTTGTATTTTCTTCAAAAAGAAACTCTAAACCTATTGACCCTGAGGATAGCTGCAAGGAGAAAGATTCATCAACTAGTTTTAAGGAGAAAAAGAAAATTACCATTCATCCATTAAGAAGACATGATCAAAATCCTTACTGATGAGGGTTTCACAACAAAAGAGCAGGGTGATCATTCCATTGATCCTACCATCAGTGTTGCAGAAGAACAATCCATATAGACAAATCGCACTCTGGACATGGATGAAAGAGAATTTTTTAATGGATTCTCAAGTATCTATATTGGTGACATAGAGATAAGACTTGAAGAAACCATTGCAAGCACAAATTCCCTTGAGCATGATTATGAAGAGCTTGTAGCAACATAAGTTTTCCCAAGATCAAGTTTTCAATCACCACTTAAACTACATTATGAAGTTGATATCACAGAAGAAGAAGAAGAGGATGATGAGGCTAAAATGCTAGACTCTTCTCATCCACATGAGGGTTTGGAAGAGAATGAATCATATAGATCATATTTGGGTTTTTTAGAGCCTCAAATAAAAACAACATGCTTGTCCAAGTTATCTTCATGGGGAGGATGGACATGAAGAAAGTTATGATTTGTAAGTTTTGGTGCAAGAAGATGCCATAGAATATATTGGCTGAACATTTGTCTTGTTGCAAAAGTACATTTAAGAAGACATACCATTTATATATGCAAGAAAATATACTTATTTGTCCATGGATTGGATAGTTGAGTACATAGTGGAGATGGAGATCCAAGGATGCATTGGTTTTCTTGCCTTGGGAGAGTATTAACTAGCAAATCATTCCATGAGCCATCATGTGAACAAGGGGATCAATCTGAATGGCATGCACATGAAGACGATATTTTCATGGAGAAAGTTAGCAAGAGTTCCCTTGGTACTAGGGGGATTATGGGTTTCCTACATTTGTTTCCATTCATAGAATGGGAGGAATCCATTGGAGGGCTCCCTGAATACATTTTCATGGAAAAATGTGTGTGTGTGTGTGTGTGTGTGTGTGTGTGTGTTAGAGAGAGAGAGAGAGGGAGTGTGTGTGTGTGTGTGTGTGTGTGTGTAATGTCCACATTTTTTGGATAGCACAAGGATAATTCTCTAGACCATTCAGTCCCCATGGGTCCTAGTGAAAATATTAATTCATTAGTCAATGAGGGAATTAATTTTAACTATGGTCATTAATTAAATAAATTAGGAAGGACCATAATTTTGAGATATTTAATATTTCTAATATTTTTATTGAGTTGGAAATTGGATAAATGGCTCAAAGTGGTACATAAGGAAAAATGAGGATTCTTGAGGAGTTTTCATCAATGAATAAGGAAGGTGTCCAAAAGGAAAGAAAAATTAAAAAGACATGCAAAAGCATAAATACAAGCAAAAGTAACCAAAAGTAGGAAAGCCCAAGCAAAACCAAGAAAGCACAAATCAAGAATGGAAAAAATAAGAAAGAAATTATCTAAGGTAAAATCATGTTTACAACTAAGGAATGAACCTTAGTGATTTGGATGATTCACACACGTGCTAAGTTCCCTAATTGGCCTCATGAATTCAAATTCTAAGAGGCAAGTCAAATTTGGAGGCAATTCACAATAGTTTTCTATAAAAGAAGGTTATCAACTCCTTCTCACTTCTTTTTCCACTTTGATAATTCGATTTCGAGAGATAAGTAGCTAATATTGGATTGGGTGATGTGCCCCATTCATGCATTGGTAGGTGTGCCCCTTCGTACCCATTGTTCCAGTTTAGAATTGCAGAGTCTTGCCTATGGGAGCTTGAAGAAGAGTTTATCTAGTTTAATCCTCATAGATTGTCCCAGCCAATAGAATATTTTTCATGTATTATTTGTTTCTAATACATTAGGTACGTGTTCCAAATTGATGAGAAAATAATACTCCTGTAGCAGTGTCCAAGTGCCATGATCATTTAACCAATGAAGAGTAGAAGTTGAAGGTTGCACCCAAGTGAGTGAGGAGCTTGCAATGAACCTACAATAATATTTTTTATGGTGTTCATATATTATGGTTACTAAACCTAAATTTAGAACCCCCTTCTTCTTCTCATAGAACTCATATTATGTTCCTATTCTGTAAAATTCTCAATAATATGGATTTCCAAGTTGTTTGGAATTAAATAAGTATATTTGGCACCTCTGTAATCTTGTTTTAGTTGGATGTTGTTCATTAAAAACCATAAGATTCCATAGTTGTGTTTATTTTCATATTTAGTGAGTTTTAATACTGTTTGGATTCCTATTTTCTTCCTAGTGCACAAATGGCTATGGAATTTAACTAGTTTTCCAGTTGTTGATGGTTAATTGCTTTATACTTAACCAAAAAATTGCATATCAGTTCCTGTGGTTAGTAGAGGCTGAATTGGCCCCATTTTATATTGTTTATCATATATTTTAAACCCCTACAATTCATTTGGATTGGCTAGTAAATCCTCCTTGTGAGCAGTCCTAAAACTAGTTTCCATTGTTTGTCCTCCTGAGCCACCAAAGATCCAAGAAAACTCTAATCCAATCACCTCTGGTTTCTTGTTATTATAACCCTAAGTCTATATACACCCAATGGATGCACCAGGATGCCTCTGGTAGTCACATAAATCCCAATTTGGGTGTGATGAGTCCAATAAATGTGCCCACTTCAGAGTGTATGGAATCCTTACCCATCATTGAACACCTATGAATATCCCTCGATTCTGATAACTTATTTGTAGACTTGTAATATTAACCTTACCACTTGGTTTGGGCATATTAGAAAAGGTTTGGGGGTGTTTGGATAAGTCCTAAGTCAAGACTAGCCATTTTACGCTACAAGTTTGCAAAATTTTTACTTTAAGTTTTCCAAGTTTCGAGTTAGTGTTACTATCCCTAAGTAGGTACATTACAGTGGTATCATAGCACTTTCCTCTACTCTTGTGAAAAGTAAGGTCTCAATTTGAAGAAAAAAAATAGTCATGATATTAACACCAGTTAATGATGATTTCGAATGGGATGATGCGGAAGCACCTAATTTCGATGAAGAAATAATATAAAAAGATGGAGGATTACCACAAGATGAGGATGGTTAATTTTGTGAAAAAATTGAAAATGAAGGCCAAATGGATGAGCCTCCAATGGATATATCAAAATATGATTTAGCAAGGAAGATAGCAACAAGTGAAAACTTTCCTCATCATTATCAGAAGTATCTTGCCTTGGTGGAAGATATTTGTAAATCCATTCCTTTTAAAGATGATTTTGATTGGAGATTTGGATTTGAGCCCAAATTTGTAGATGTGTATTCAATAGAGAGAAACAAAACATCAAGGGAGGAATGAATTTGTTCCACTTATTCAAGAAAAGAAGAAGAAAAAGGAACCTAACGTGAAGCTTCATCTGATCCATTTGTATATAGTATCATCTTGAGACACTTTGGATTTTCTTCAAGAATAAACTCTAAAGATATTGAACCTAAGGCTAGCAAGGAGAAAGATAAATCAACTATATTGAAGGAGAACAAACAAATTACCATTCATCCATTAGAATACATGACTAAAATCCTTACTGATGAGGGTTGCACAACAAAAGAGAGGGGTTATCATTCCCTTGATCCTACCATCAGTGTTGCAAAAGAATAATCCATAGAGACAAATCAAACTCTAGACATGGATGAAAGAGAATGTATATATGGATTCTCAAGTCTCTATATTGGTGACATAGAGATAAGTCTTGAAGAAACTGTTGCAAGCACAAATTCCCTTGAGCTTGAAGATGAATGAGTCATATAGATCATATTTGGGCCTTCAGTGGACCTCAAGGAAAAAGAGCAGGCTTTTTCAAGTCATCTTCATGGGGAGGATTGTTGTGAGGGAAACATATCCTGTGGCTGGGGTTAGAAGGCCACCAACATACAATGGGTTTGTAGACAGACAACCATAGTTACAAGAATTTATTAAAGAGGAATAGATGAGTAATGTGCACCTTGTTCCAACTATCGTTCCTATCTTGTCCTCTTCTCTCCAATGCTCTTTCGCTTCCAATCTTCAACACCTGCAAAAAGAAATAAACTTTCATCAAAGCATCTTCATTTGTTATAACATATGAGAAATGAACATAAACAAAGATTGCAATTCAAATCAAAGAACAATCTATATCATTACTCAAAAACAATTGAAACATTCATTACACATTGATGGAAGTAAATGACATTCTTTATTGATAGAGTTTTTGGAAACATTACAAATCTTCTTCTTAATTAGACTCCTCTACAAGACCTAGATCTGAGTCATCTTGCTCCTCTCCTCAATGAAATTTCTCCAGCATAAATTTTCCTCCAAAGTTAGTCCCCTTTCCTCATACACTTCCCCTCTTTTTATAGTTGTTTGGGAGGAAGGATTTTGAAGCTAGGATGGTTAGGGAAGTTGGGGAGGTTTCCAAACCGAGCCCAACTGCCTTTTGATTAATCATCTTTTTATTTTTAACAATTCTTAATGAAATATGTGGTTTGTAATGGAGAAAATCACAAATGATATGCGGGTTCCCTTGAGGAAACTCACATATTCAACACGTAAGATCCATACACGGGTTGCTTGTGAGAGAATTGTGTATGGTACGCAGATTGCTATAAGGAAATTCGTGTATTCCAAGTGAATTGATATGAAAAGGTAGATGATACTGGAGTTAATGGTATGTATTAAAGTTCCAATCCTCTTATAAATCTAGGGCTACTTCTATCCATATTCTAATTTTGTATGACGACACATTTGGTGTCATTACTGAGACAGAGAAGTGCCATTTCGAGGTATAACATATGCCCCCTAATGTGTGAGGTTAGAGGGTAAGGATGGCCGAAATACATTACAACATTTTAGCTCAGAGGACTCAGAATCTAGTCTTCAAAGGAGTACCTGAAACAACAAAATATAGGTAATTGTTACAAAATCATCATAAGGATGTCATGTTCAATAATGTGGAACAATAGATCATTTACAAGATACATTTTCATCATATAATATGGGATATAAGGCCACACATGTTTACAATTCAAATCATATCCCCATGAGTACAATAGTATATCTTCAATAGCTGGAGTAGTGTCACAAATCATGACATGATCTTGCGCAACATAGGTTTTATAGGCTATACACCCAAGGTATTCATCCAAATCCAAAGTACTAGGTACAAATATTACCATGTGAATATAGTAGTTGAAGTCGAACATGGAGGATTCTATTGGAATGTCGAAAAAATATTTGTACCGATAACAAATGAAAAGGAATCCACCAAGCTCAAAAGTGGTTTTTGAGGTACGTATCAAAACTCAAAGTCTTCATTATTACCAAGAGCTGATAGGAAGCCATGTGTGAGAGGGAAGTCACTGAATCCTTCAACATTCCACATGATTAAACTAGTAGACTGGATAGGGGAAGTTAGGAATAGATCAAACTTGGGGATAAAGATGACTAGGATTGATGTATATGAATGGAGGTTTATGGATCCTTCAACATTAAGCACGACATAGAGATGATCAAGGCATCTTGAAACTTCAAGATAGACGGTTGGACTCATATGCAATGTCAGAGACATCAACAGATTCCCCATGTACTATAAGAGAGTAAACAATGGAGGAGTAGTAATTCAAAGTCTTAGCTTAAATTGGGAAGTTGGAAATTGAAACATGAGTAAGAGGAGGCTCAAACTGGTGCTTCGTTCAAGGGACTTGCTACCAACAAACTTATAGTAAAGAGAGTATTTCCTTCCTTCATTTTTTTTTTAGTTTTAACGAGTCCAAGAAAGTAAACTCGAGTCCTTCTTCATTTTTGAACAAGCTTGAAGAAGAGATAGAATATTGCTTGATGAAGCACTGATTCATGGATTTTACTAGCCCAAATTAGTACATGCTCACTGTTGTTTTCATAATTTGAGAGTCTGAAAACTCCAACGAAGACTCTAGGGGGATGTTTTTTCATAAAATTAGTCTCTTGAGTCTAAAAAAGTGTAAAACAATCCAAAGGAGAACTCTCTTAGCTTTCGAAGAACTAAGGTATACAATTTTTGTACTTAATTGGTAAGGTCTGAAAAAGAGGTAAACTATCACCGAACCGACATTGTTTCAAAAGCAAGCATATAGCCTTAGTTTAAGGACTGTGAAGGAAGGCAAGCCCAATCGGGATGTTCCATTTATTTTCGAGTATGGGGCATCCAATAGTAAACTCGATTCTTTATACTAAGTTTTAAAAAGCATGATAATGGCATAAAGAATGCTTGGAATATTTTTCATAGTTTAATTCTGAGCATGAAAAAAGAAAAAAGTAAGCTCAACAAGGTTCCTTTTTCGTAAATTTAGACTTCAAGTTCCAAAAAATAGATAAACCTATACCTAGAAATACTCTTCTAGCCACATTGAACTAGAGTATTCCTTTTTCGTAAGTAATCCACATGGTCTAGAAAAAGGTTAAACTTATATCGATCTGGATAATCTTTCATTTACTTTATGATTATGAAAGAATAAGAAACTTGGCGATCTAGTCATATTTAGGTAGTTATACCAGGGCTTGAATATAACTCCATATGATGGGATCCTTATAATGAAGGATGATTTGAAAAATATAAAGTATGAAGTTCATTTTTTGCATGTAACATGACTATGAAGGCTTCCATCACCTAGTAACAAGCAGCATGGGTGCCGAAAATGGAAAAAAATGTTCTAACTAGGGCATTCCATGTTAGTTCGGTTTTAATCCATGGAAGAACAATGATGTTTGAAGGAAAAAATGAGGTTATATATCGCAGTCCATGGATAAAATCCGAATCCTACGATTCAAAACAGGATCAGGTATAAATTAAATATGCAATAGGACCAAATCCTACCTTATATGCCAAGAAAATATGTTCAAATTGCATCCATGACCTGAAAGACTAAAAAAAATCAATGCACTATTAGTCAAAAATAAATAACCAAAAACTATAGAAAGTAGGTCAAAAATTTGAAATTTTTACTACAAATAGTAAATTTGGTTAAAAAATAATTCATTTTGACCTTTACCATTAAATATTGCAAGTTTTACCTTTGAACTTCAAATGCTTTGTACGGTGAAACCACTGCACCAAATCGACTTCCACAAATTGAAGGTAATTCATCTTTCTCCCCTCTTTCATTTCATACCATTTTTTCAAGTTTTCTTGTCCTTTTTAGGTGTTTATTAGAGTTTGAAAGTGAACCACATAGAATTCTCGAGTATCCCATTGCAAACTCACATATTCAAGGAAAATGTGCATGTATGCAACAGGAAACCTGCGTATTGTACACTTCTGTCTAACTACACAGTCGTGTATTGTGTGTATTTAGTATTTGTGATGAAAATAACCCTAAAAAATCACATTTGCAGGCAAGATGGTGTTTGAATGGAGGGAAAGGAAGCACGAGGACCTTGATATGGAGGCATTAAAGGATACACTAACATTAGCCACTCTTTGTTGATGTGGTTTGTTAATGTTTTTTCGAACGACAAACATGTGCACACGAGTGAGATTGTTAGAGTCCCTAGTGCGACTTTGGGATCCCGACCAAGACATGTTTGATCTACAAGATGAAACATTGGAAATCACAGTGGAAGATATTTATTTTATCACATGTTTATCAAATATAGGTATTCTGATGAGTTTGAGTGGTTGTGTGGGGGATCCACTCAATGTTCAAGACTATGTGAACATGTACTTCCTGTCAAGATCCCATAAATATGGTACATAGGTTCCTATTGGCTAGATAGTTATTTTCCCGCTCAAGGTGATAGCGAGCACCATCACACGAGTGGCAGGTGTGGAATCATTACACCTAGCCACATGTAATCATATGCACATTGGAGTGGAAGGTCTGAGGAATGTAGTGTTTGACTGGTGTTCCAGATTAGTTATCAATATGAAGAAGCAGCTGTCAGATTGCAAGTTAGGGAAGAAAAGGAACTTTGGATACCCCAGCATCCTAGTGACCTTCTTGTTCGAGCAAGGACCTACATTGGGCCCTAGGGTGGTACTCCCCCATCCACATCCATGTCATCCTAGGCTCACAAGGTGGGGAGACGTCTTTGTTCGTCAGGGTGGAGGTGAGATCCAAGGAGCTTACGATGATGAGTTCTATGCATGGTGGAGAACATAGGTACCTTCCTTTGAGCAATTTCCCAATGTTGGATTAGACTTTCGTGGTGACCCTGAGGTCACGTTTCCCCCTAGAGAGGCATGGGGAGAGAGAGGTATGTCTTTTACTTTTCAAATATTTGTTTTTTGAATTTTTTTTTGTAAATAAGTATATATGCATGCACAAAATATACGAGTCTAAATCATGATTGTGTGATGCACTTGTTGGACATGTTCGGCAAGGTGGCCATCCTAGGACATTTGTTCAACCAACTGAGGGAGGTGGTGGTGAGTCCATGCTCTGGGTTGTAGAGGGAAATTTGGCTCGCCTTACTCATGATATTCAGACTTTGAGGATGGAGAGGATTCCCATTGATATGAAGGAGCATGTAGTGGGTGTGCCTCCTTTATGGTTATTACTTCTTAGGAAGGTGTCTAGGATTGTCTTGTGCTATTGAGAGTTTGTTTCAAAGGCATTTGTAGAGTCTCCTTAGTTTTTTTAGAATCTAGGGGGATTGTGGTCTCATTTTTTGGATTTGATGTACTTATTACTGGATCTTTTTGGACCAGGAATAAATTTATATGGACCTACTTCACACACACACACACACACATATATATATGGTGACTTATTTACATGTGTTTCTATGTATTTATCTTAATATTTTTACAATGTATGTGACAAATGCCAATCTAATATATAATTTGTCGCATGAGTCGGTTAATGAATTTTGATTCCTTGGGATATGCTTATATGTGATGTAATTAAATTGTCTTTCAAGTAATCGAACTCGTAGAAATTGACGCAATAGTGTAGGATGTCTCACCTGATAATCTCCACTAGGTTGAGAGACTACTAACCAGGATTCAAGTCTGACCTCCATACACGTAATGTCATATAAAGAGGCATCTCTTAGTAGCTCAACTATTGTGTTGTATTCATCCATATTATTAGTTGCAAGAGTGAAACAAGCACCTCCTGAGGTGACTAGTTGTCATGTAGGTGCATAGTTTACCCATGCGGCTGAAGAGAGGTTAAAAGTGTGACGACTTGCACCATTGGTGAATCCTATGAATATCTCCATCGACATCTGAAACAACACCATATTTACATAAGAAACAATAACAAACTATAGTTAATTACAAATTTATACCGATATGTACAAGAAAAAACACATAGCCTAAGAGTAATACTTTTTCAAGTAGAGCCTATTTCAGGGCTCATCCAACTTACTACCATCATAGACCACTATTTCATAAGCACCCATCTTCAAGACTTTAGACAAAGCATACGAACCTAACCACATGGACTTAAACTTTCTTGCCCCCAAGGGTTCCTAATTTTGGTCGTAAACCAAGACAAGTTCCCCTTCAGAGAAAACCCTAGGTTTTACAGCTTTGTCGTACTGGTTTTTGACCCATTCCTTGTGTGCTTTGTTTGTTGTTAACGAATCTCTACCTTTTTAATCTGGGTGTTCTAGATGCAGCAAACGTTCTTCTATGTCAGAAGTGTCAGGTAGAACATGTACTACAATTTTTAACGATGAAATTCTGCATTCTATAGGGGTAACTGCTTCCACCCCGTGAACGAGTTGGAAAGGGAAGAACCCCATGGGAGTCTTGAATGTCTCCCGATATGCCCAAAGTGAATGATACAACATAATATTCCAATTTTACCTACTTGCATTAATAGTCCTCTTTAGAATGGTTTTTAATGTTTTATTGACAACTTCTACCTGTCCATATTCCTGTGGGTAAAAAGAAGACGAGTGGTCTTGTTTAAACCCTAGAAAAGTAGTCAACTATGTCATCATTTTGTTTTGAAAGTGACTTCCATGGTCCGTGATAATCTACTTCGGGATACCGAACATAGAAATGATTTTATTAAAGGTATGCATTGCCTCTTCCCACTTGGTAAAGTAGTCTATAGAGATAATTATGTATTTATGCCCTCAACAGATACTAGGTTGTAATTCATGAAATATACCCCCCACTCGGTGAAGGTACCTACCGCGATGATGGGATGTAAAGGAGCGGGATGTGACCACATCTTTCTGGTGTAAATATGACAAGGATGACAACGTTTCACAACTTCCACACAATATTTAAAGATGGTGGGCCATAAATAACCAGCATGTGAAATTTTCTGGGTCGTTGCTAAACCAGATAAATGACCCCCACATGCTCTGCTATGAGAATCATTTAGGACAAACTATGCCTCCTCATGAGTGACAAAACAGCGTAGAATAGAATATACCCCTCATGTATACAAGGTATCTATGATAATGAGATAGTTTTTTGCAGTTAGTTGTAACTTTCATCTCTCTTCTGGTGAGAAGGTTACTGGAAATTTCAAAGTCTAGAGATATATCAAAATATATCTGTACCAAGGATCATCAATTGAAATTAAGATGTGTTCATCAGGAAACTATTCATCTTATGTCGTTATACTTTCATCACTTAGGAAATAAGAGATAAGTTCCATGAATACTAAGGATTTTTTTTATTTAGTGGACTGAAAATCTAAGTCAAACTCTTGGAGTATGACAATACATTTATTAAATTTTCCTCCAACAATATGTTGCGATAGAACGTATTTAAATTTATTTACATCCGCGACCATAGTACTTGTCCTGAGTAATATGTAATGACACAACCTTTGAATGACATACACTGCCACCAAGGCCAAATTCTAGACGTGTGAATATCTTAGTTCAATTCCAGCCAAATCCTTACTGAGATAATAAATGAGGTGATCCTAGAGCTTGTCATCTTCCTAAACCAGCACTACACCAATCGTAGAGTCTGATGCGAACAGATACAATATAAAATCCTTGGTGTAATATGGTGGACACAACAGTGGGGTTGATAATAATGATTTCTTCAATGTCATGAATGACTGTTAAGCGGCTTCATACCATATAAAAGGGGTGTGTTTCTTAAGCAATTGCATGAAACCCTTTGTTATCTTGGCATAATTCACTATGAAACATCTAAGAAAGTTAGACTTACCTTGTAGACTTTGAAATTGTCCAATAGTTCGAGGAGGAGGCAAATTGATAATCGCCTCAAATTTTAAAGAATCTACCCTAATACCTTTATTAGAAATAATGAAACGTAAAAGTCGTCCTGACTCGACACAAAAGCCACACTTATGAGGGTTCAAGTGAATCTTATAGTGTAGACACCTTTCAAACACCAAACAAATATGATTAAGATGATATTTTATTTTTCTAGAATGAGTCGGAAGGTAGTCCAAGTAAGGTTCGACAATATGCTTTATGTCATGAAAAGCGAAATTTATAGCCCGTTGGAAGGTGTTAGCACCCAATAATTTTCCTATGGTTGTGGTAGGAGAATCATTGGGGTAACTGTTAGTGCCAGAAATTGTTCCCAGACTACAAGAGAATAAGCCAACACAATCTCAATAATCTCAATAAAATAAAATAGGGTTTTTAGGGTTTTCAAGGTTTTTTGGTTGAGCAGTTTGAAGACAAGAGGGCATACATTCATAAAACCAAAGTAAACACTAAATCATGAGCATTGAATAGCTAAGATGCATAACATATAAACCACAATCCAACAGAAAACACAATTATGAATTTCACCCACAGATGGCAAGCATTCCATGCATAAAAACATTAAACAAGTAATGAATTTACCAACTGAGTAACTAAAACAAGTTATAAATGAAACCAGAGAATAAAATGAAGGGCATATAGAGAATATATTTCATAATTCAGTCTTCAAAATACACATAAGAGTCTTTACTTAGCTCATAAACAAGTCTGATGACCTCCCCCTGTCAGCAAAAAATCGAACCCTTTGTCTTTTTTGAGACTTACATTTATCTTGCTTTCAAAATCAGTTAGATAACTGAATTATAACTATTTTTAAGGCTACCTATCGAATAGTTCAATAAAACCTTTTTACAAAAAAATAACATAACTTTAAAACTTAACTAAAAACTAACTTTCTTGACTAACTTTCACAAACTTTAGCTGCCTCAACCAATAAAGCTATTCCTTCCAAGGCTTGAGCTTTTCTTCTTGCCTTTAATTGATGTGTCTCCATATCTACAATATTCCCTATTAGCTATTCATTATGTTGTTGCAGGTCCTGGATGGTTTGCTTTAACATTGTGAATTGACTTTCTGTTTTCCTTTTCCTTTTCAATGCTTCTCTTGAAACTGTGATCAGCTCCTAATAATGGTTGTTTACTTCCTCCAAATCTTCCCTAAGCTTCTTGTTTGTTGTAACCAGCCCATCATTTGCTTCCTGCATATACTCAATCTGGTACCTTTATTGCTTTATACTTCTCTGAAGATTTTCTTTTTTCTGAATCAATACTTTTGTCTCCTTCTATTGTTTGCATCTCATTTGGTATCCATGGGATGTTCAATCTCCTATAAATTTCCTCATCTTCTTCTGTTAATTCTGTGGATGTTCCAGGAAACCCTAGGTGTTCTTCACTCTCAGCTTTGCATGGAACTTTTTCTTCAACCATCACCTTCTTTTCTAAGTAAGAACTCTTTACTTCACTTTGTTGCTGCTCCTGCAACATTTGACTTCGAACCTCCAAAAATATATCAGATATTTTAGTATCAGTCATGACAGACTCTCTTTTTTATTCAATTGGATGTTTACCCTTACTGTCATCTTTAGCATCATTCAATTTTTCTTCAGATGAAGAATCATCTATTACTGTCACTCTTTCTTTGGTCAATTTAGGATTCAACAACTTTTTCATGTTCAGTCTAAGTTTATTCTTAGGTCTGGTTTTAGGTTTCCAAACGGAAGCAATCTCCCCCAACATCTTGATAGTCTTACCCTGATGAGTAATTGAAGCAAAGTCGGAAGCTTTTATTTTCTTTCTTTTTGATAGTGCTACCTCATCACAATGGCTGTGAAGCTTTTGATCAGCAGAAACCCTAGTTGCATTAGTGACTGGAATTTTATCATCATCATCAAATAGGCATTTCTCATCTTTTGATAAAACTGTGATAGGGATTTGTTTTTGCACTTCAATACCTTATTTTTCATCTGGAATTGTCTATGTAGGTACAACATCTTCAACAGGCTCGACTTCCTTAATTTATGACTGTAAATTCTTACTTTCATTGTCATTAAGTTGTTGTTCAAATTCAGAATTTTTATTTTCAAGGTTTGAAGCTTCTTCTAGTGTCGCCTTCTCTTCATTTTTTACTGTTACCTTTTGCTTGAGCTTCTTAATCAAAGTCTGCCCTTTATCTGCTTGTCTTCTGTGAGACTGTCCCTCTTGATCAGTTTTAAAACCTGACCAAAAATTGAAATACTCCCAAGTCTTTCCCCTACTCTGCAAGACAATGCTTATGATAAGCTTGATGAGTCCATGATGGAAAATAGACTGCTTTGTATGATCTTGGTGCTCTTTAACTCTGCATGACATATTTTGCAAACTTTTCAGAAAAAAGAAAGGTAAGTTCATTTTGGACTCATCACTAAGATGCTAAAGAAACCTAAAGTGGTATTTGAAAACAAAAGCATATCTAACCTCACAAGTAACATAACTCTGTAAGACTTTAATGGGCTCAATCCATTCAGGTTTGAAGTTATGGATTGGAACACCTTTTCCCCAATCTGCAATCACACCAAGAAGCAAATACTTTTGTGCATTGAAGGTGAATGGAACCTTTTTAAACCATAATTCTCCCTCATTCAAGATCCGTGTTGCCTCAGCTATCAATTCCTTAGTTAATTTGAACTGTAAGGTGTCAAAAGACACAATGTCTTTATCTAGGCATTGAGCAAATTGATAAGACACCTCTGCACGGTATCCTTCAATCTTTTTGAAAAATGTTAACCATCCTGCATCTGAAAATAACTGAGCACATTGTGGAAAATTCTTCATCCACCCTAAGTCTGAGGGCTCTGCCCTGGTTGTTTTTCCACTTTTCTTAATTTTTACTAAGGTTTAACAGCTCCTGTCGATATGCCACAATCTAAATATCTTCAAATCACAACAGACTGACCTAACATACAGTTCAAGAAACTGCAACAAGCTCTGCTTATGAATTTACTGTTTAAATGATGAATACTTTGAAAGTATTTGCTAATAATTCATCATTTAAAATGTATCAGGTGAAAAACTCATATTCTGCCTTCGAATTTTATCATTAATGATTTTTTCATAAAAGCCCCAAATTTAGAAAACCCTAGCAATGGCACATGAGCTACCTGTTTAGAATACCAATACGAGCACTGGAATGTAGTTATTTCAATGGTTAAGTGTCGAATTGCATGCTCCACCTGTCTCTAACCATCTAGACCACTCCAAACAGTCGCTGTTGAAAAGCCCTAATTTCTCGTTCAATTGAAAAATCCTGAATTCTCAGCACTGTCTTCTCATCACGATATTCAGTATTCTTTGTGTCCTTGAGATAAGAAACATATTCCCAAAAATATTTGTCTCATTCAACTCACTGTCATCATTTTACCTGCTCTGCATGAAATCGCCATGATCTTGCCCTTATGATAATCATCCACCTGTTTCAATGATTAAACCATGGAGGACACGTATCAACTGCATCAAATAATATGATTGACACCTCAGAGATAAGAATCCAAAAGAAATTGGACATAAAAATGATGATTTTAGCATTCATGATTTTCTTGTAGCGCTCTAGTGTATCTATTTTGGTCTTGCACTACAAGAAAGTCCAATCAAATGATTTCACATGATTAAGCCAATAATAAGACTTAAAACTTGGTTTATGGGTCTAATTTAACCTTAATGGTATTTCATAAACCTCATTAATCCATATATGCCTTATAAAACCCCCCAACTATGAAATTAAAGAAAAT
>LPNX010029247.1:247001-258800 GCA_001517045.1 Pseudotsuga menziesii | reverse complement strand
AAATTAAAAGTTTAAAATCAAAATTATCTCTATCAACAAAATTTCTAGAAACAAAAAAGTAATAGCAAGGTTCAAAAACATAAATAAAAAGCATGAAACAAGGGAAGACAAAATCATGACCTAACAGTAACCATTTCAAACAAATCTTTAGACTGTATTCTAGCCTATACAGTCAGAGAGGGCTCTCTCTTTGTCACAGGGTCATTCACATATACATTTGGCTTTAAACAAGCATTCAGAAGGCTTGGTTTTTCAATGGAAACGGGTTTTTAGGTTTTAAAGAGTGTAATACAAACAAATATTAAATACCATTGGGTGATGGAGTCACATCTTGAACCATTCAAGGGTATTACAGTAAATAATGATCAGTGATTTTCCCTTTGTAATATGAGGCAAAGTGGGTGTCATATTCAGTCAAATATATTCGAGTGGTGATAGGGGAAATGAGGAAAATCCCAATGTAGCAAGAGGCACCTATCTATGTATGAATCTCTTGAAAACACCTTTATCAAAAGAAACAATAAGGATAATGACAGAAATGGAGCATCTGACAAAGGATGAACCCCACAACAATCATTATAAACACATTATGAATGCCGTTTCTGATGAAAGGAGCACTTAATAAAATGAATTCCTCACATACAACTAGAAAGCATTAGCAGAAGCTAACACAAATGAAAGTGATGCAAACAGGAAACACGGACTGACCATGAACGCCTTGATGAATCTCATAAACTCAACAGAATATTTTTTATTAATTACTTCCAACAATGTTTCAGAACTGCAAAAAACAAACACGGAGGCTTCTCAAAAAATGAATGTCAAACCCTTTCTTCCTCTCTTGAGGCTATATTTATCGAGTACTAAGATTCTGAGACCAACCTCAAAACAGAGCCAAAATCTGTCCTGATATGGGAATCAAACCCGCACACATAAAATCCTAACAAATTCTGATCTGGCAGATTCACCATGATCACAAAACAAATCAGGAAAGTAGGTTGGGATGCGCGATGTGGATCAAAAAGGAAAATTTGACACTTGGGACTCATGCCTTCTTGATGAAAATGATTTTTTAGAGGATCTTTGAGAGGCCTCCAATAGTTTCATTCATCCCTACATATTCAACCAGCAAAATTGTTTTGGACCATTGATCTTTCCCAGATGAAATTTGCACCATCTATTTCCTATACCCTTTAACTCTGTTTCGTCAGTTTTATAATTCTTATCTTTCTCGCACCTTCACCTTGCAAAATCATTTTGGGTCCTGGATCTATTTGGAAAACACTCGGATGCACCTGCACGTGTATTGACTTGCACACTCTGTAAAATTCTACTGAGTTCTGGAAAATTAAACCAACAAATCTTTGAACTAGCGGAATTCTTCTCGTCCGTTGATCAATTTGATCAATCCATGTTGTGTAGACATGTGTCTTAGATTTAGCCATGAGCATATAAATTCTGCTGGTTTTGAAATTTAGTTTCTCCTTGCATGTTCTAGAGGGGAAATTTTTCTCATCCATGGATCTTGATCGGTCGTTGATCTGGGCCATTGAAAGCTGTGGGTTCTACCAAATTCTATTGATTTCAAAATTTACTTTCTCCATGCATGTTGCATCAGCGGAATTTTTCTCATCCGTGGATCTTGATCGGTCGTTGATCTGGGCTATTGAAAGATGTGGGGTCTACCAAATTCCATCGATTTCAAAAGTCACTTTCTCCGTGCATGTTACATCAGCGGAATGGATATCAGTCGTGGATCTAAAATATACCTCGATATCCACTGTTAAAGTTTGTTGGGCCTACCATATTTTGCATATCAGGAAATCTACTTATCCCGTGAACATGTTGCTCTTTTTCGCATCATCGATCTTAAAAAGAAACTTTCCCAGTGTTGATCTGAGATCAAGTTGCACGTTACGAAAAGTGAAAGGCGGGCTTCCAACTTTTCATACCCAATTTTTTCATATTTCTACTTTCTGCCTTTCCGCTCCTTTTCGGGTCGTTGATCGGAGATTAAAAAATGCAGAAGCCTTCTGAACCGTTGATATGTGATCAAAGTAGGGACGCGTTACTAGCTGGCGGAAAGCGAAAAGTGGGCTTTCAACTTTTTATGGCCAGATTTTCACCTTTTCTACTTCTGCCTTTTTACTTCCCGTTTTTTCCTGGATCGTTGATTTATCCCAGTGCCATCCTTCACCATCGGATCTTGGATTACGAAAAGTGGAATTCAGGTTTACCAAATTTCATAACCGAATCTTTTCATTTTTTGCTTTCGCCCCTTTGCTGGACCGTTGATTTTTCCCAGATTCATCCTTGACCGTTGATCTGGGATCAAATGTGGATCTCCTCTTGTCTTTGACATTTCTTCTGTGGGATTATTCTGAAGCGTCAGATCACTTTGCGGCTCATATATCCACCGTCCATTCTCACCAAGACTTATCCTTGATTGGATTTTCCATACCAGGCTCATTTCGCGCCAAAGAATTTTTTTATTGTTTTCTTCACTTTCGACTAGGAACAGATCCTTAAGTACCTGCTCAGTACTTACTCAAGTTATATGATATGGAAAAATTTTGTCCTTACCCATCATTTTCACTGGCTTATACTTTTGCAGGGGAATTAGTGTGGGTGCATCTGTAAAAATCCCCCATAATTTATCACATGTGCTAACAGCGGCTCCAACTCGGGGATCCTATCCTCCCTATGAGGTAGAAAAGAACCTGGTAGACTAAGTGCCTGATCCATTGGGTTGGCCCCAATATTTCTTGAAATCATCAACCTTCTCTGAAAATGAGAACTGAACTGATACTGAAAACAAACTGCAAAATTGCTAAAAGAAATGCTCTCAATGTCGAGCTTATTCACACCTACCTATCTACCCTACTTGATCGAAAATTAATGCCCAATCAGGTAAATTTGTACTTCCAATGAATCCAAGCAAGAAATTGATCTAATGATTGGGATTCTTCAGCATGCTTGATCAGAAATGAAGAACCTAATCGCAAAAGGTTATGACGAGAGACCTGATCTTTACTGCAAACACATAACCAACCATTCCCATCGCAAATATTTTCCACATATTCTGCCACTGGATCATGACAACTTGCAAAATTTTATGTTATGTACCTGTCGTGACCAAGATGCTCCAACTATAACTCATCTAGGACCCTTTCAAACATCTCTTCAAAGGAATCTTGAAAAATGTGTTCATGACAATTTGCAAATGAGACCTCAACTTCTTCATCTAAAATATCAGAATTTAAAACCTAATTTCTTCCAAGTGTTTCAAAGGAAATATCATTAAGTTCTTCAATAAAATCGAGCAAAATAATTTCTGAATTTAAAAAACATAAATAAATATCCCATTTGGAATCCTCCTCTTCTTGGTGATCCAATCTATTATTGTAGACTGCTGGTTCTTGAGGTGCATTATCCAATTAGCCATACTTACATTCATCATATATATGCAAGCTGAAATCTTCTTTAAAAACATCACTATTCAAAATTTTCAACATGTTGATTGCAATCTTCATAAAGAAAATTAGTATGACCCTCTTCATGTTCATGCTTTTCTTCCAATTCTAATTTAAGGTTTGATTCCTCTTTATTTGCAATTTCAGAAAATAAACATGGGGGAGGACTATCATACCACAATTTTCTTGAATTAGAATTATCTATATAATCAACCCCATAAGCATTATAACTTTGAAGAAATTGCTGCTGCAAAAGAGTATTTTCTGATTGGACATGGGTAACCTCCTCTTGTAACAAAATTTCAGAATTTGAATGATATGAGGAACAATTTGATTGGCAGTCCCAACTTCCTTCTTGGTCACACAAAGATTGATAATAATGATGTGAACTATTGTTAGCTTCAGGGAAAGAGAGGTAACTGGATGAATCAGAGCTTTGGCTTATGTCAATTTCAATCAAGGAAGACATTACCAACTGCTGGGAATTTTATTGAATATCATGGCAATTGGTTTTTCTTTCTTTTTGAAATGAGTATTCATGTAAAATTTCTAAAATCTCTTCATCCATATACTGATCATCACCATATATGTCTTTCAAATTTTCAATGAACCCTTTGTCATGCATGCAACAATCTTGAATTAGCAGCAAAAAAGGATATTGATCTTTAAAATGTTCATGAAATATTGTATGAAAGTATCTAAGGGAATATAAACTTTCTATTGGCAATCCCTCAAACCATGACCTCGCATTTCCTTCTAAACTAACCATGAACATTTTCATTAAAGAATCTTGTTGCAGCTGCAACCTTTTTTTTCCCAAATTTTTCAAATTTTGGACCCTCCTTTTGATTTTATCTTGCCTGGGATTGTTTGGTTTCCTCAAACCTGTCTTTCATCTGCTATAAATTTTGATCTTTTGAAGTCAGAAGTAAGGCCAATTGTTTTTCTTTAGTTTCAAAAAGACTATGGAGTTTTGTTTATTTTTCAAAGCTTAACATTTTCTTTCCCGATGATTTTATCACTGTCGAAAGTCGTTTGACGAAGGGTTTGGGGCATTGGTCCTTTATACCGTTGACATTTCGGATGGGAAGCAGTGATCGTCCCGATGGACAATCTTGTTTCTCGCCGATGCATGTTTTATCTCCTTTTCGTTTCATTGTTTAAAATTTTTATTTTGACTGTCGGCGATTTTGTTTATCACTGTCGAAATGTTTTTTTACTTTGATCGAAGGTTTTGTCCTTTGCATTGCTGACACTATGGAGGCATTTAGATTTAATGTTTCAACCTGTAGCATTTAGTCCTTCCAATCACCGACTGATTGTATTTTGTCGCGGAACCATAGTTGTTTGTGAGTCCGTCGTTGCAGCTATCGATTAGACTATATGTCTGATGCATTAGTGGTTAGCAGTTCTGATCATTGATGCATAACTATCAGCGACGTTTAGTGCTCGGGATCGCCGACACTACGGAAGTGTTGAGGTTTGAGTCGCTGACGCATAGTGCTTAGAGCTTCCGATCACCGATGGTTTTATGATATGTAGAGCTCGTAGTCTGTTTGTCGCCCGTCGTTGCAGCTGCCTAATGAACTATCCACCCGACTACTAGTCCTTCCAATCGCCAATGGTTTTATGTTTCACGGGACCTGCAGTTGGTTTGTTGCCCGCCGTTTCGGCTGTGTATCAGACTATTCTCCCGATGTTTAGAGCTGCTGACCGTCGATAGGTTTTTTTTTCCCCGTTGTCTTTTTCACCAGGGGATTATATACGCATTTTGGTCTAGTTAGGGTTTTTTCCACGATGAGGAGCACAGTACAAAGTCTAGTGTAGTGGAAATGTGGTTCATGAGGAGTCTATTCTATCGGGGTTGTGATTTTGATTACAGGCAGTGGACTTAGAGGGTTAAGACACAAATTTGCAGGATTTTCTTTGCCTTGTCGTTTTTCTTTTCATGCATTAATACTGTGTATAGTTTATTTTTACAGAATGCATATGGAGAATCTAAATAGCTTGATACAGTTTTTGTTATTTTGGTAAAAGCTTAATGGCCTAAGAACATACTATGTTTATGAAAGAGAGTTTGCTGAATAATGAAGCAGTAGCAAGGAAGAAGCAAAGATAAAGAAAAGAGAAGAATAAAGTGAGGGTATAAGATTAACAGTATCTCAAAAAGACCAACAGATTAATGAGCAGATCGATAACAGCAGAGGCCTAGGCTTGGAAAAAGTTCATTAGCAACCAAGCTGGTCCCTCTTCATAAAGTGCTCTTAAATTTTAATTTAAAATGTAACATATTGTATAAATTATGAGCACATACTACAAGACAAAATTTTGGAACTGAAAGGTTGAAAAAGCCCAAAGGTTTTTCTTTTTTGTATAAATAAAGGAGAGTTTAGATGTAGCAAGGGACTTTTTCCCATATCATTTTTGAAAGTGTATTGTAAGAATAACTATTTCCTTTTGCAATAAAGAATTACAAGTTTCCTGCTGGAGAAAGCTTGGTGGAATGTTTCAAATGTTTTTGCTATGGATCGGTTGAATGTGAACTATTTCGTTTTTAGCTTACTTCCATTAACTGTGAGATCGTTCTAACTCGGTGATTTTCTTTCCATGTTATGAATGCACTCTAGTTTATTCTGTGAAATTTCCACTGTGAGTAATGAAGGTTGTCATAAACAATAAGATATCTTGTTGTTCATATTTCTATTAATGTTCATGTGTTCTGAAATAAATAACAGCTATCTGTAATTTTTCTTAATGCATGTGCAGAATTACATTACTCATTGATAACTGATAATGTTACTCCCTAGGGATAGCTTAGTTAGTTAAAATTTAGTTTCTTGTTGTGTGTGATTTAGATGCGAGAGAGTTAAGACGAGAGGTAAGAACCTACGCATCACATTGTGACACTCCTCGTTATCTCTATCAATTTGCATTTTTAGATAGGCACTTGACATCATACTTAAACAACAAAAAACTAAAAAATATACACGGTGGATCGGGCCGTAACCGGTAAAACCTTTTAATTTGTTACTTGACCTACGGTAGCCGGACCATAAACCAGATGGATTCCCCATACTAAACAGTAACAGGCTAGTTGGGAACGTTTATTGGGGAGAATCCCTAACTGTTGTTACCTGCGATTTTCCAGGCCTCAACAATTTTTGGCGCTAGAAGGAGGGCCACCAGTGCATGGATGGCCGAGGAAACTCATTTCCTCAAAATTACTCCACCGGTGACAATTCTGAAAGTAGTTTGTTTCACGCATCCACTCCTAAAGATAAAGAGAAACGGTATATGTATCCTATAAATAACAAAGTGGTTGATGATTTAAGAAGAATCACTAGGGCATATGCGAAA
Organism: Pseudotsuga menziesii; assembly: GCA_001517045.1. Classification (NCBI taxonomy): domain Eukaryota; kingdom Viridiplantae; phylum Streptophyta; class Pinopsida; order Pinales; family Pinaceae; genus Pseudotsuga; species Pseudotsuga menziesii. The sequence continues at coordinate 251,970 of LPNX010029247.1, read as the reverse complement.
AATATTGGAGGATTACCTTTCATTTTTGTCTTACCTATAAGAGAATATCAGAAGAAATATTGCCCTAAATTAGAAGATTCAGTGTTGGTAGAAGACCTTGAAGAACTGGTAGAAGCAGCCCTACAGAAAGTTGACCAACCTTTGAATAAATTGGGTCGAGATTCACCTTACTGTTCACCTGTTCATACCCCTATTTGATCACCACCTCATTCTCCACTCAAAATCATGGCTCATGTAAATGAAAACCAACCACCTCCACCACCTGCTTGGAAGGATAGGTCACCTTTAAACCTGACCCCTCCCTTGCATGATCTGCCTCAAGCTTTTGACAAAATGTTACCCAAGTTTGAACTAGGTGAAGGAATTTTGGTAGATGATCATTTACAGAGATTTTACCTGGCTATAGAAGGATTACAAGCTGGGGAGCATGAAGATGTAGTATGTATATTTTTTCCCCACACTCTAAAAGGAAAAGCATCCTCATGGTATTTTGCACTTCCTACAAATTCAATCATGGATTGGAACACATTTGAGAGATTTTTTAGAAGTAAATATGCAGTTCAGAAAACTCATGCAGCCTTAATGAAGGGGTTGTGTGCTCTAAAGAAAGAAAGAAAATAAAAGGTACATGATTTTACTCAAAGATTTGCTGCTTACCTAAACAATTTTACTGCAGTAAATAAGCCATCTGAAAATGATATGATAGAATACTATACCTCAGCCCTTGGGCCTGATCTAGCCATGTTTTACAAGAGATCAGTGAAACCTACATTAGCAGAAACTTATGAAGAAGTTGAGAAGGTAGAGGTTGAGTTGGAAAGCATAGAAAATTATCTTGAGCAGTCAGGAGAAAAGACTTTTGGAAGCAAAAAACCTTTATTACTGACTAAACCTAAGGATGAGTGGTCACAAGATTTTGAAGGGATGTTGAATATGATGCAAAAGTTATCCAACGGAGTGATAGATTTAGAGAGGGATAGAGAGGCTCACAAATCATATAAGCCTTACTATAAAAAGTGGGAGGACGACAATCAACCTAAAAATCCTCTACACAGTCCTGCAGTAATGAATTTAACTGATGTAGGAATGGATTATTTTTGTACCTTTCATCAGCAGCCTCATTCTGAAAAGAACTGCCCACAATGGATCAATTCTATGAAGCTGGTAATGAATCAGTTATTGGACTCCAAATTAACAGAAACTGAAAAGGAGGAATAAAAGGACAATCAATCCACAGAAAAACAAGAGGAGGATACTCTAGTTTTATGGGACTGTGTCTCATTGTTTGATACAGAAGAGGAAGGTTCTCTGAAACAAGAGGAAACATCAGAAACCAAGGTGACAACAAGAATTCAGGGTTTGTTAAAAGAAGATAATTCAATACCTTCAAAGATTAAGAAACTTCAGGAAAATATGAAGAAGATACAGAAGAACACTACAACTGTTAAAATACCTGAATTTACAATTTCAAGTTAAGACCCAAAGAAAATTAACATGCCTGTTAAGCCTATTGAAGACAAGGTTGATAATGTCGAGAAGAATCTCAAAGCACCTGAGATGGGGTATGATATTGTGGAAGATATTAAAAAGGATAAGGCAAATATATTATTATTTGAAATGTGTAATGTACCTCAGCAGAAAGAAAAATTGTTAAAGGCACTTGAAGTACAAGAAGAATATCTTCCTACTGACAACCAACCTGAAGAAGAAGTTGTTGAAGCAAGTGTGGGAGGTAAGTCTAAGTTTAAAACCCCACCATTTCTCATAAATTTTGAGATTTTCAACTATAATGTGCACAATTGTTTAGTAGACTCAGGGGCATCAATAAATGTTATGCCACTTTCAGTCTGTAAGATAATTAATGGACAGCCTAAACCATCCACTTTGCAGGTTATTCAATTAGATAGGACAGCTGTGAAAGTAATAGTAGAAATGGAAGATGTTCTAATTCGCTTATCTGCAAATGAGAAGGTATGTCAGTACATCGATATTGTAATAGCAGACATACCTTATGTTTATAGACTTGTTTTAAGTTGAGACTGGTCAGCAATGCTAGATGGATACTTCGCATCAGATTGGTCACATCTGTGGTTGCCTCATAAGGTAATTCCCAATCAAATAAAAATATTAAGAGAGCCTCACATGAAGTACAATGTTACTCAGTTGGAGGGAAAAAATGAACCAATGAATTCTGTGTTGGTAAATTACTTCATTGAATTGGAACAGGGAAATTACCCAGCTGAAGAAGCTAGCAGTACACCAGACACCCATCCCGGTCTCCTTTGATTTTCATGGGCTAATGAGATTGACTGTAAAATAGTAGATTTAGTTTCAAATGTAGTTTTTTAATTCAAGTTCGGTAGAACTAGATAATGGGTAGGCTCTCAAACTTTATTTTTCTTGATTTTTATTTCTTGGTTATCTTGTACATAAATAAACTGATTGGTTTGTTTTATTTTTTATTTATTTTGTTTGTTTAGTTAGGATTTGTTTGATTTTAATAAAAAAGCACAACTTTTGGTTGCAGGGAGTTCATCAGAATTCTAGATTAACTAAAATCCTTGATTATAAGACTGTGTACTATTGATTTATTTGAAAGAAATTCTTCTAGTTTAGCAGTTTTACTAAATGGCTATGAACACATTGAAGTCCTACTTAATCCTTGTAAAATAACTCAGGATCAAAAGGTCTGGAATACTATTTTGAGGCTCCATCCATCTCACATTTAAAAATGTTAGGGGGTGACAGCAAAAGACCCATGGAGAGGAAGCATGGTAAACAGTAAATTATATTTAAATGATCCCATGCCAAGAATTGAAAGCCAAAAGGCAAATAAGAGTCAAAAATCTCCTAAGAAAATCAATATGTATCAAAACAAGTACTTAACTATATTAGTACAAGATTTCCAAAGTTCTTCTCCGTCCGTGAGTTGAAACTTAAATACATCTCTCACACAAAAGGACATTATGGATAGAGGAGCTTGAATTAAAATTTTCAGAAAGAAGGCAAAGAGGAGGACTCAAAAGAAAGGACAAAAGTCCAAAAGTGCAAAAGTGCAAAATGGCATGGGAATGAGGAACAAATGAATATTTCGGTTTACCATATGTTACAATCCTGTGGTGTCCAAGTTGGGAGCTACCCGCAGACAGAGGTAAAAAATGAAACTCATATCCTTGGCCTCAAAAGAGTTATCTAGACTTTGAAATCTTGGTTTCCATTTTCCCTAAATTGGACTATCATCAATGATTAAAAGTACATACATCTACCATTTGGGAATTCTAGACATCTAGAATAATGCAACATGTTGGTATTAACAAAACAGTATGTTGCTCAAAGAAGAAATTGTCCAGAGATCTTTGTTCACCAGGTAGTCGCCAATTATTGCAGCTGCAACCTTTTTTTTTCCCAAATTTTTCAAATTTTGGACCCTCCTTTTGATTTTATCTTTCCTAGGATTGTTTGGTTTCCAGAAACCTGTCTTTCATCTGCTATAAATTTTGAGCTTTTGAAGTCAAAAGTAAGGCCAATTGTTTTTCTTTAGTTTCGAAGAGACTATGGAGTTTTGTTTATTTTTCAAAGCTTAACGTTTGCTTTCCTGATGATTTTATTTCTGTCGAAAGTCATTTGACGAAGGAGTCGGGGCATTAGTCCTTTATACCGTCAACGTTTTGGATGGCAAGTAGTGATCGTCCTGATGGGCAGTCTCATTTCTCGCCGATGCGTGTTTTATCTCCTTTTCGTTTCATTGTTTAAAATTTTTATTTTGACTGTCGACGATTTTGTTTATCACTGTCAGAATGTTTTTTGACTTTGATCAGAGGTTTTTTCCTTTGCATTGCCGACATTGTGGAGGCGTTCAGATTTAAAGTTTCAACCCTTAGCATTTAGTCCTTCTGATAGCCGACGGATTATATTTTGTCACGGAACCATAGTTGTTTGTGAGTCTGTCATTGCGGCTGTCGATCAGACTATATGTCCGATGCATTAGTGGTTAGTAATTATGATCGTCGGCGAATAACTATCAGCGGCGTTTAGTGCTCGGGATCACTGACACTATGGAAGTGTTGAGGTTTGAGTCGTCGACACATAGTGCTTAGAGCTTCCTATTGCCGACGGTTTTATGATCCGCGGAGCTCGTAGTCTGTTTGTCGCCCGCCTGTTACGGAGAGAAATTCCTATGGTTTGGGGTACCACAACAGATAGCTTGACTCCAGAAATCGATCCTTTCCAATATGCAATAGAAATTAAATGTCTAACACTAATGGATCATACCTCGTACCTTATTCTGGACGGTTGAAGTAGATCCCCATTAAGCTTTCCAGTCTTCATCTTGAATTGATCTATTACTTCCTCAACAACAAGTAAACAATACAAGCATTCTATATATCATGTTGTTAGATCTATTCTAGCATATATAATCAATAATGTACAAGCATTTGACATGATCCCATGGATAAAATATTCATTCAAACACACATTATTGGACAGGAAAAGATATTTCTATTAATATAAATCAAAGATTACAAGATACAACCTTTGACGGCACGTCTGCGAACCGGAGAAACTGAATCCCCCACTTGGGCCTCCACCACTTCAATACTCCATCTCTAGATACCAAGCTCACAAGAAAAAGGCAAGCTTGGGAAGAACACAAAAGTGCTCCAAGGGACAAAGGGATGCAGACTCAAGCATAAGTTCCGGCAACAATGACTATAGCTTCTTTGCTCTCTATTCTCTCTTATGCCTTCAATGTACCAAGGGGTTCCTTATATAGCTTTTCAAAGGGGTAATGAAAGGTCGAATCCGAGCGATCTCAAGGCATAGGGAAGGCCAGGAGTCAAATGAGTTGGATCCATGTCAAGGAAAACTCCAAAAGGATTTGGATTATGCACACATCCCAATGTAAGCGGTTTTAGTGGTCAAACCCGCGTATATACGCGCTTATAGGTTTAAAAGTCACGTATATCAT
>LPNX010029247.1:229966-246926 GCA_001517045.1 Pseudotsuga menziesii | reverse complement strand
GGACAAAAAGTGGTCCATAGGGTCTAAGGAGTCTGCAGCGGGACAGGGGAAGGCCATACAAAGTGTGATTCACCTAGAGTGGTGAAATCCGCTATAACACCACCGTTGCGGCTGCCTAGTGAACTATCCACCCGACTACTAGTCCTTCCGATCATCGATGGTTTTATATTTCACGGGACCCGCAGTTGGTTTATTTCCTGCTGTTGTGACTGCCTATCAGACTATTCTCCCAATGTTTAGAGCTTCCGACCATCGATAGGGGTTTTTTTTTCTCGTCGTCTTTTTCACCAAGGGATTATATACACTATTTGGTCCAGTTAGTGTTTTTTTCCACGATGAGGAGCACAGTACAGAGTCTAGTGTAGCAGAAATGTGGTTCATGAGGAGTCTGTTCTATCGGGGTTGTGATTTTGATTACAGGCAGTGGACTTAGAGGGTCAAGACAAAAATTTGTAGGATTTTCTTTGCCTTGTCGTTTTTCTTTTCATGCATTAATATTGTGTATAGTTTATTTTTACAGAATGCATATGGAGAAGGTAAATAGCTTGATACAGTTTTTGTTATTTTGGTAAAAGATTAATGGCCTAAGAACATGCTATGTTTATGATAGAGAGTTGGCTGAAGAATGAAGAAGCAGCAAGGAAGAAGCAAAGATAAAGAAAAGAGAAGAAGAAAGTGAGGGTCTAAGATTAATAGTATCTCAAAAAGACCAACAAATTACTGAGCAGATCGATAGCAGCAGAGGCCCAAGCTTGAAAAAGTTCATCAGCGACCAAGCTGGTCCCTCTTCATAAAGTGCTCTTAAATTTTAATTTAAAATGTAACATATTGTATAAATTATGAGCACATACTACAAGACAAAATTTTGGAACTGAAAGGTTGAGGAAGCCCAAAGGTCATCGAGGGACAGCCCAAGGGTTTTGCTTTTTTGTATAAATAAAGGAGAATTTAGATGTAGCAGGGGACTTTTTCCTAGATCATTTTTGAAAGTATATTGTAAGAAGAACTATTTCCTTTTGCAATAAAGAATTACAAGTTTCCTACTGGAGAAATCTTGGTGGAATGTTTCAAATGTTTTCGCTATGGATCAGTTGAATGTGAACTATTTCATTTTCAGCTTACTTCCATTAACTATGAGATCGTTCTAACTCAGTGATTTTCATTCCATGTTATGAATGCACTCCATTTTATTCTGTGAAATTTCCACTGTGAGTAATGAAGGTTGTCATAAACAATAAGCTATCTTGTTTTTCATATTTCTATTAATGTTCATGTGTTCTAAAATAAATAACAACTATCTGTAATTTTTCTTAATGCATGCGCATAAATACATTACTCATTGATTACTGGTAATTTTGCTCCCTAGGGATAGGTTAGTTAGTTAAAATTTAGTTTGTTGCTGTGTGTGATTTATATGCGAGAGAGTTAAGACGAGAGGTAAGAACCTGCGCATCACATTGTGACACTCCTCGTTATCTCTATCAATTTTCAATTTTAGATAGGCACTTGCACATCATACTTAAACAACAAAAAACTAAAAAATATACACGGTGGATCGGGCCGTAACCGGTAAAACCTTTTAATTTGTTACTTGACCTACAGTAGTCGGACCGTAAACCGGACGGATTCCCCATACCAAACAGTAACGGGCTAGTTGGGAAATTTAATGGGGAGAATCCCTAACTGTTGTTACCTATGATTTTCCAGGCCTCAATAAATCCTCATGCAATTCAACTTCCATTTTATGTATATGCTTATGAAATCTAAACAAATGAATGGAAGCATCATCCCCCTTTTGATCTTTGAATCTTGGAAGAAATGTTTGCCAATCTATATTAGGTATTCGATTTGGGAAACCAGGAATGTGAGCATGATTCATCGAATCATACCTTACAGCTATAGAACTCATCTTAATGATGAAGAAACTAGATCATCTCCTCACACTTTACAACCCTTTGATAATGGAGCTGCCATAGAACATTATGAAGACTGTATTCTTTTCATACAGAGTCGTCAGGTGAAATATGCATGACCTTCTTGATGTTTGACCATTGTTCACCATCAAGAATCAAATATGCAACTATGTAGCTCATACCTAGGGAATATTTGAACCCTTGTTCCCCATTATGGTTGTTAGTATTTCCCAACAGAGTCACCTTCCAAAAAAATTTGAGTGGAGCCGCCAGAGCATATACAACCAATATGTGTCTATGACCAGATTCTCAACCAGGTCGTAGAACTAAAACAATGTCATTTCCCCAAGGAGATAATAGTAATTATTCCCCGGCAATGATGCCAAGATGTTATCAACCAATAATTTTTCCATGGTTGTGTTAGGAGAATCACTGGGGTAACCATTTCAAACCAATATTTAGATTGTATTCTAGCTTATACAGTCATAGAGGGACCTCTCTTTGTCACAGGGTCATTCACATATACATTTGGCTTTAAACAAGCATTCAGAAGGATTGGTTTCTGAATGAAAACATGTTTTTAGGTTTTAAAGCGTGTAAGACAAACAAATATTAAATAACATTGGGAAATGGAGTCATGGCTTGAACCATTCAAGGGTATTACAGTAAATAATGATCAATGATTTTCCCTTTGTAATCTAAGGCAAATGGGTGTCACATTCAGTCAAATATCTTAAAGTGGTGGTAGGGGAAAAGAGAAAAATCTCAATGTAGCAAGAGGCACCTATCTATGGATGAATCTCTTGAAAACACCTTTAGCGAAAGAAACAATAAGGATAATGACAAAAATGGAGCATCTAACAAAGGATGAATTCCACAACAGTCATTATAAACACATTACGAATGTTATTTCTGATGAAAGCAGCGCTTAATAAAATGAATTTTTCACATACAACTAGAGAGAATTAGCAGAAGCTTACACATACAAAAATGATGAAAAAAGGAAACACAGACTGACCATGAACACCTTAATGAATCTCAGAAACTCAGAAGAATATTTTTCATTAATTACTTCCAAGAAGGTTTCAGAACTGCAAAAACCAAACGCAGAGGATTCTCAAAAAATGAATGTCAAACCCTTTGTTCCTCTCTTGAGGCTATATTTATAGAGTACTAAGCTCCCAAGACCAACCTCAAAACAAAGCAAAAATTAGTTCTGATATGGGAATCAAACCCGCACACATAAAATCCTAACAAGTTCTGATATGGCAGATTCGTTATGATCACAAAACAAATCAGGAAAGCACGCTCGAATGCACATGGTGGATCAAAAAGGAAAATTGGACACCTAAGACTCAGGGCTGATTGATGTAAATGATTGTTCAAAGGATATTCGAGCGGCCTACAATAGTTTCATTCATATCTACATCTTCAACCAATGAAATTTTTTTGGACCATTGATCTTTCCCAGATGAAATCTGCACCATCCATTTCCTATACCCTTTAACTCCATTTCGACGATTTTCTAATTCTTATCTTTCTTGCATCTTCACCCCGCGAAAGCATTCTGTGCTATGGATTTGTTTGGAAAACACTTGGATGCACCTACACATGTATTGACTTGCACACTGTAAAATTCCACTGAGTTCTGGAAAATTAAACCATCAACACTTTGAACTAGCGGAGTTCTTCCCATCCATTGATCAATTTGATCAAACCATGTTGTGTAAACGCGTGTCTTGGATTTAGCCACGAGCATCTAAATTCCACTGATTTTGAAATTTAGTTTCTCCTTGCATGTTCTGGCAGCGTAATTTTTCTCATCCGTGGATCTTGATCGGTCGTTGATCTGGGTCATTGAAAGTTGTGGGGTCTAACAAATTCTGCTGATTTCAAAAGTTACTTTCTCCATGCATGTTGCATCAGTGGATTTTTTCTCATTCGTGGATATTGATCGGTCATTGATCTGGGTCATTGAAATTTGGAGGGTCTACCAAATTTTGTTGATTTAAAAAGTTACTTTCTTCATGCATGTTACATCAGTGGAATGGATATCGGTCGTGGATCTAAAATCTACCTCGATCTCCACCGTTAAATTTTGTTGGGCCTACCAGATTTCGCATATCGGGAAATATACGTATCCCATGTGCATGTTTCTCTTTTCTACACTGTCTATATTAGACATAAACTTTCCCAGTCATTGATCTAAGATCAAGCTGTGGAAAGCAGTCTTCTGACTTTTCATACCCAATTTTTTCATATTTCTGCTTTTCCCCTTTCTGCTCCCTTCCGAGTCGTTGATCTGAGACAAAAAAATGTGGAAGCGTCCTGAACCATTGATTTGTGATCAAAGTAGGGACGCATTACTAGATGGAGGAAAGCAGAAAGCGGGCTTTCAACTTTTTATGGCTGGATTTCGCCTTTTCCGCTTCCTCCATTTTACTTCCCTCTTTTTATTAGACCGTTGATTTATCCTGATGCCATCCTTGACCATCGGATGTCGGACTGTTGAAAGAGGAATTCAGGTTTACCAACTTTCACAACTGAATCTTTTCCTCTTCCACTTCCACCCCTTTGTTGGACCGTTGATTATCCCAGAGTCATACTTGATCGTTGATCTTATTAAATTGAGCACATAGATCTGTGGACCAATACACAACTCACAAGATAGATCAGACAATTTGACTCAGAAATTGAAGAATGAAACTATGCATAAATGGCTTGCAACTATGAATGCTTTCATTAATCAAAAGTAATCAGATAATAATTACAATGAAGTGCAATGGCTAAATAGCCTCTTGCAATTCAAATCCATGTGAGGAAATTCGAATTGGTTGACTCTACTTGACTGAATGGTTAACTGACCTTGTCTAAATCATTATCTGAGTTCATCGAAGTTCAACAACCCAAATCAAGTGTCTAATTTAGTGTTAATTATTAGTTAACTAGTCTAACTGACTGACGTAGGTGATTAAATGTGTCTCACCTGCATGCATCCATGCAATCCTAGCGCTAACTGAGTAGAACTGAATGTAACAGACTAGAATTGAATGTAACTAACTCCTAACTGAGCTTGACTAGTCACCAACTCAACTCAAGTGATGGAGGTTGGTATCGGCACTCCCAGTGGATCCTAATTTGTAGGTATTGAGCTAGGAGGCTCCTAAAATGATGTATGCAAGTCCAATCAATGGAATTTGGCCTCAGTTAGTGTTCCCCACACTTTAGTAACTGGAACATGTGCCCCAATTAGGCCAAGTGGGCCTAGTGGTGCCAGTGACTAAAAATAGACTGAAATGACTCCAGATTTAGACATAGTTGACCAAATTGGGCAAGGGAGGATTATAATCCTAACACCTTCCTAAATGATAACTTGGACAATTTGTGGGCCTTGGTGACTAAGACCATAGGTCACCCATTACAGCAAGTAAAGTAACTGCTCAATACAAGGAGCTGGGGAAAAAACCTGGCATGGGAAAAAGATCCCACGCTCTAACTAAGAAGATAGAATCAGGATTCAAGTTTGAAAAACTTGAAAATATGTTGTTGCAACCTCTATGATGTAGCGAAATAGCATGCCTGATGTTTTGTGCACAAGTATCATGTGACCTGGCATGTAGACTTCTCCATCTTCTCCCAAAATGATGACGAAAGGAAGGAGGAATGTAACATTTGCATATTTATAGATGAAGAGGTGTATGATCCACTTTATTCTTCTTAATGCAGTGATACTGATAAGCCCTTTCCATGTAGCATCTCACAGGGATTTTGTTGCATCTCTCTGAAGGAGTTGAGATTGCATGACACAGTGCAAGGGTCTTTGTCTTCTGAGTGTTAGATGGATTTCCAGTCATCTTCCTAGCTTCCCGCTTGGGAGTAGGTACTGGATCTGGATCTAAATCACCCTATATCTCAATATCATAAACTGATACAGTTGGTTCTGCAACACAAGTGGAAACTGCAAAAGAAGTAGATGGAATGTTTTTAACTTCCCTTATAAGTGGTTGCTGAGAGTGCACTGGTTCTGAAAATGGCATGAAGTGTGAGAACTCATATACCTTGGAGGCATGATTTGCAGCACCCTTCACCATGGTGTTCCAAGTAGAGATGACGGTGATCTCCACTGAGTCAGGACCAAATATCACTCGCTTTGGGGAGCCAGTATGAGTCATCTGTTATACATATAACATATTTGCAGCTAAGGAGGGCACATAAAGCACATCTTTTAAATTTCCATGCTCAAGCTTAATAGACCCCTTGCCTTTGGCTCGAATTTGACTATTATTACTCATCTGAATACTAGGACCATCAAAATAATGCAAGGAAGGGAATGATTCTCTGGATCAAACCATATGATTGGAAGCTCCAGAATCAATGAGGAAGGCATGTGATGTTGAACATCTAGCCTTCAGTGCATGGCATGTCTCTTCGTGTTCTTCAGTTTCTTCTCTATGGTCAACCTTCCTTGCACTAGAAGGTACAATAATGTTATGTTTCTTTAGAAGAAGAGCCATCTCATCAATTGTTCTTCTCATAAAGGAGATTTATGGATGAAAGCCCCTTCCATAGTAAGAACAAAGGGTCTTTCCTTTTCCATTCTTCTTGATTCTCTTCGAACCTGAAGGCTCATTTGATTGCTCTTTCTCCACAAAAGACTCGTCATTTTGTTTCCCTTTATCATTCACTACCTTAGGTCCTCCATGAACCAGTGCTTGATCTCTGGAAGATCGAATGATCCTGTCAAAACCCCAAATTTTCACAAAAATTTAAAATTTTGAGATAACATAAAATGTTTACAGTTGCAGTTAGATATCTGCTAGCAGCTAATAGAAGAAATGAAATAGATAATTAAAAGTAACCATTTACTTTAACACATAAAGATTAATGTTGTTTTAAATTTTGATATGTGATGTGAATAATCTACATTCAAATATTTAGCTGTACTGATGGTTTGAATGTCAAGTAGGTGAGGAGTTACTTTCTAGCTGGGGCTTACTTAGTGATTGCTAACATATCTGGATTTCTGGATCTTTACAGGCTTGACAGGTAAATTTTTGACCCAGTAAAATCTTATTAAAGCGTTAAACCAGATAAACTTCTTTTAACATAAAAGTATTGCTAGAGTAAAAGTTTGCTTAGAAGACTCAAGGTCCTGCAAGGTAAAGTAATGTTTATTTTCTTGATTCACACATATGATATTACCTAATATTTGTGTTGTAAGGGTTATTAATGTCGCCCTACTATTTGTCTTTTAACAGATATATCTTTAAGATAGATAAAACCTCCTTCTAACTTCACTCTTAGCTATTCCCAGTTCTTAATAGAGCTCATGATTTTGTATCATAACTTTTTCTCTGACATAGGAGTCTATTGCTATTATTATTTAATAATTAAACCAGTGATTATCATTATAGAAATAGACCTAAGCCTTTCAGAACATAATCCTACTATGTACTTTTCAACTCTATCTTAATTAGGCTTCAGTATAGTAAATTTATCAGCTTAAAATCGCTTGTAATTATAAAGTATCCTCTGCATAAAAATTGTCAAGTTGTGACTTGAATTCCCATTTTCTTCATGATCAACATAATGCGGCAACTTTACATTACCCTAATATTTACTTCTATGTAAAGGTGATGCAATAAAATTCTTGGTAGTTTACTATCCTAAACTCCAAATTCCAACCTAGCCTTGGTTCAATTCATCGTAGAGCTTGGTAACAAATTATGGAGACCAAAGATCATGTACTTATAAGATATATTATCCTACATCAAGTACTGTAGGTTACTTAAAAATTAGGAGATATTCTAGTGTCAAATGTTAAATATATCAATATACACCTTATTGATTTAAATCTAGTTCTCCAAGCTTATACATTCATAGTTCATGAATATAAGAAAAATGGCAAATAAGGCATTAACACACTTGCTCAAAATTTCTATTAATCTCTTGATCTTTTTCTTATAAGCTTGATTAGGAAAGGTCATATGATCTTTAAGAAACAAGGGTATTGATTCCAATTAACAAAATGGTTCTTTTCCAAGATAGTTTCAAGGTTTAAATAATAGGTTAAACTATAATACACTCCTCGTTCATTATCAAGGGTTGACTCCATTGAAACAAATACGATATTGATTATTGTATATAATACATTATCATTATGTGCATAGTGTAAATTATTAACAATTATTCGTTTTGAAATGTGGCAGTGGAGACTATACAAATGAACCCACCGTGAAGTGGATAAATTTGTGGGCACGTGGAACTCTCCTCACCATGCATTACGTGACTTATAAGCTTTACCTTGCAAGCCTATTTCTCATTGTTCAACGAGGGTTTTGGTCTCTGCATTGTTGGGTTCACTGCAACCATGAGGGCTCACAGTTGCTCGCTTACAGCTCCACTGTCTATGCATTTTGAAGAGCCATTGCTTAGGGTGAAAGTTGTGAAGTTCACAGCTCGTGAATGAATTGATTCCTGTAACTCAACTTTGTTGTGCGTGAGGGTAGTGTTGTACATAGTCAGTAGTTTAGTGTTGAAGTCGTGGTGTGGCCACTGTCATTGCTTTCCCTTGCTTCAGTTGTTTATGTGGTTAGTAACTCGAATCCAGCTGCCTCCTTCTCAGGTTAAAACGAGGGCTTCACTGTTTGAGCTATTGGTCTACCTTCTTCGTGACCTCGGTTATCGACATTACATGTATGAGATATTTTTACGAAGTTGTAAGCTATCAAAAATTATAGTTACAAATCTGCATTCAGGTTTTTAACTAATGATTTGGTTTCCAAATGCAGGTGATGGTTCACCTTATCGGTGGAAGGAACCACTTCACATTTGGACCAGCATTCAGTCTACGGGTAAGCCTCAGTTACAAAATGGCTCTCCCTGCTTGTACAAACTTAGGGGAATATGTTTGCAGTTGGAAGGAGTTACGGCCTTGGTTTTTCCCAACCTTGGGTTGTTAGTCTTCAGTTTAAGTTTTTGTTTTGTTTTGAAACCCCCGCTTACAACAGGGTTTCTCCGACTCAATGACGTGACTTGTAAATGTTCTTTTCTTTACTTAAAAATATTTCACAGTGGTGTAGGGTTTAGTAAAAAGAATGTTAGTTTTTTTATTATTAAAACCCATGCCACGATATGGGTACACCGGCTTAGAGTTGGTTTTTGTACATTGATTAAGTTGGTAGCCTTTCGGCTTGTCAAGCAATACACTGGGTTTTTAAAAGAAAACGAGGTTTCTTTCGAGCTCGGACTCGGTTTTCATTAATGCTATTTTTGTACTCTATGTACTTAGGGTTTTTTTAACCCTATTCGACTGTGTATAAAAATTTATTGTTTATTACATATTTTATAGTAGATTTTTGTTAATGTTAAGAGAATGTCACTCAGTCATAACGTAATTTAGTTTATTTGTTGCTCAAGAAATATGAGCTAGGGTTTTTCTGAATGAACCCTTGTTTAAATAAATCTTTCAATTTGTCTATTATTTAACAGGTACTGTTAATTGTTAAACTTGTTTTAATTAATGTTGCAAATGTGTTGTGAAAAAATTAAGTGATATTTAAGTATTTGTTCTTTTATCTGTCCTTAAGGACTGTAAACAGTCTCTCGTAATTTAATTGTTTATTTATAAAAATAATCCAAATAATTGGATTGTAGCTTATATATTTTCATTTATAATAATGATTTCTATTTTAGGGTTTCAACCCTGTAGAATACCTTTACAAGTATAATTTACTTAATATTAAAAAAACAGTTCTGTAATTAGATAGATATTTATTTATATATTAATTATTATCATATTTTTATTGTTTTATTTACTTAAGCTGACAGGTTGAATTTACTTAGTGCTCTTTGAAAAGTAAAAACATAGATTCTGTAACTTCGTTTAGTTTGTTCTTATATTTTAAATACTTAAATCATACACTACTTGCTTTATAGTATGAGTTAGATTTAGATTAGTTAATATTTTTAGTAAATAAAACTAAGTACTTGTATTTTATTTTTTTATTGAACTGAATGTAACAAAGTAACTTGACTGCGATATTTCTACTGCATAGCAACTAGATACTAAGTTAACACAGAGAAATATAACCTACCATAATACAGTTTATCTTTCATAGTATATGATCATAAATAAAAGATTAAGTTATTGTCTATAAGCATGACCTCTTATCTGCTAAGATCTTTTCTTATTATCTTAATCCTTCTACCTGTACTATTTACTGCTATTTCTTTTCCAGTATATAATGAAATAAATGAACCTGTTTAAACAATAACTTAAATAAATAGATCATTATTCTTTCTTTAACTAATATCTACATACTAAAACAAATTAATCATCTAACTAAGAACTGCAGAATCATATCTACTCTATTCAGTCTCTTGACATTTACTTTCATTTACTGTAAATACTCTATCTATGCTAGAGTACGGCCTGGTCCTTCCAAGTGTGGAAAAACACAGACTAGAATTATTTTCCATTCTAATAATTTACAAACTGAACATTTACCATTCATTTAATAGACAGATTCAAATTTATCTATTTAACACAGTAAAAACAAATAATGCAAAACCTTATTAGGATAGACAACAACAGCGTTAGGAGGTCGTTCCTCCCTACCAAACTCTTGAAGAGCGCTCAAACAACGCTCCCTCAGGACCCCCAGGCCTGTTCTTGGTCTTCTTGGATGAGAACTGGTGGAGCATGCAAACAGTAGACTAGTCCAATGACTCAGTAAAATACTCTGCACTCAATAGTAAAATCCCTCAAATGAAAAGCTACACTAGATCACTTAGCATTTAACCCCTCAAACTCTTTCCAAAGTTCCCTTCCATTGAATTTCTCTGAAGTACATTCACCTGAATGATCACTTCTCTAGAATGAGCAGCCTCAGCTCTCTTCAATGGGTATTTTTATAAAGATTATGTAGGTCTTTTGGGTCAGTTATAATTAATTGAGCCACCTGCTCTGATCCCACTTTCTTGGGGGATCATGACCCCAAATGTAGGGAGGTTGCCACCTGCAACAGTTGGAAATGGTTTGAGGATGCTGCCACATGTCTATTTGCTCTCCACCCAGTCTCCTCCACCAATTTGACCAGTAAACACTAGTTTAACAGCTCTCCTAATTTGTTGTCTCCACCTTTATTTATTTATAATTAAAATATTCAGAATTACATTAAATATCCTTGACTCTGCTGAGTCATTAATTACAACTTAGCATAAAATTTAACATATTGTCCTCAAATAAAATCAAATAAGATAATATTGTTTTTTTGCAAAAATTGGGGCATGTGACATACACACCCCCTTAGAACATAACATCATCCTCGATGTTATTTATTCTTCATCCTCAGAATTCCTCTGGAACAGAATTGGATATGCATCTCGCATATTAGTTTCCAATTCCCAGGTGGCTTCCTCTAGACTAAGGTGCTTCCATTGCACCTTCACATGTCCAATGGTGTGGTTCCGAAGTGTGATCTCCCTCCGCCCGAGGATACAGTCCAGTTCCAACAAAAAATATCCTTCTGGTTCCACTTGTACATTGTTCCAGTTAACAACATGAGTAGCATCATGAACATATTTCTTTAATACAGAAATGTGAAAAACATTATGTACTCTTAAATTGGGTGGTAATGCTAATTGATAAGCTACTTGTCCAATCCTGGACAATATTTCAAATGGACCATAGTAACGAGGTGCTAGTTTTGCACAACTCCCCAATCTCGGAGAGCTCTTTTTGGGCCTCACCTTGATGAACACATGTTCACCTACCTTAAACTCTTTTGGAGTTCTTTTAAGTTCTGCTTTACTTTTCTGTCGATCCTGTGCCACTTTCAGATTACCTTGTACATGCTTTACAATTTCTTCCATTTCCTTTAATAGTTTAGGACCTAATACTAATCTATCCACTGGATTACTCCAAGAGATAGGAGTATTACATTTCCTTCCATACAAAATTTCGAAAGGACTAAATCTGGCTAATGCCTCGTAATTATTATTATAAGCAAATTCTACTAGATGCAAATAATCCTCCCATTTACCTGGCTAGTCTTTCACATACATTCTTAATAAATCTTCCAGTACTTGGTTTACTCTTTCAGTTTGTCCATCTATTTGAGGATGGAACAAAGTACTAAAATTTAATGTAGTGTTTAATCCTTTAAACAGAGACTTCCAAAAGTTACCTATAAATTTAGGATCTCTATCTGAGATTATGAATTTTGGTATTCCATGCAATCGGAAAATCTATTTTAGAAAGATATCAGCTATGTTTGTAGCTTTATATGTAGTTTTAACATGTATAAAGTGAGCTACTTTACTTAACTTATCGACTACTACCATGATAGAATCATTTAAATTCTGATTTCTAGGCAGTCCAGTAACAAAATCGAGACTAATTATCTCCCATTTCCAGCTAGGAATGGGTAATGGCTGAAGTATTCCAGCTGGGTGTTGATGTTCAGTTTTCACCTACCGACATTCAAAACACCTAGCAATATATTCTGCTAATTCAATCTTCATATTTGGCCAAAAATATTCTTTTCTTAACATAGTTATAGTCTTTTGATAGCCTGGATGACCTGAGTATGGAGTTTTGTGGATTTCATCCAAAATTAACAACTTAACTTTAGGTACGTTAGGTACATACATTCTGTCTTTATACAGTAAAAATTCTTTTGCATTCAAACTGTATCCTTTACTTAAGCTTTCTGTTGGACTTTCTTTTGTTTTAGCTTGTAAATTTTGGTAAATTTCATCTTGTTCTATTCCTGCTTTAACCTGTTCATCCAAATCTGTAGTATAAGTGTTGATAACTGCTACAAAATTTAGCCTTGC
This sequence comes from Pseudotsuga menziesii, assembly GCA_001517045.1. Classification (NCBI taxonomy): domain Eukaryota; kingdom Viridiplantae; phylum Streptophyta; class Pinopsida; order Pinales; family Pinaceae; genus Pseudotsuga; species Pseudotsuga menziesii. Next base: position 234,171 of record LPNX010029247.1, on the reverse strand, counting down.
ATTCCTACTTAATGCATCAGCAACTTTATTTTCTTTACCCTTAATGTGTTGAATTTCGAAATCATACTCACTAACCACCTAGCTTGTCTGGCATTTGGATTAGGCTGATCTAACAAATACTTTAATCCTTTATTATCAGTCATTAAAATAAATTTTCTGCCAATTAGGTGATGTCGCCACATCTTTAGAGCATGTATAACAGCTGTTAATTCCAGATCATAAGTTGCATAATTATTTTCATGAATTTTTAATTTTCTAGACTCATAGGCAATAACATGCCCTTCTTGAGTCAGAACACCGCCTAAGCCATCATTGCAGGTGTCAGTGCACACTACAAATTCTTTATTTGGATCAGCTATTCTTAAAATAGGTGCACCAGTTAATAACGTTTTTTAATTTTTTAAAGCTTTCCTCACATTTTTGGTTCCAATCAAACTTCTTTCCTTTATTCTGCAAAGAAGTTATCGGATTCACGATCCTCGAAAAACCTTCAATGAATCTCCGGTAATTCCCATGAAAGATTGAACATCAGTTACATCCTTAGGAACCGGCCAATCTTTGATCGCCTTTATCTTTTCAGGATCTACTGAAATCCCTTCCTTGGTCACCACATGACCTAAGTACTATATCTTATTCTTGAAGAAATCACATTTACTAAATTTTGCAAAGAGTTGATGATCTTGTAAATCCTGCAAAACAATTTTTAAATGTTCTGTTAGTCTTTACTTCCTTTTGCAGACCCGAGTTTACTTTATTGTACCAACAAAAACCCTAGCTCACTGGCCCTTTCGGAAACAGACCGCAGAACGGCCTGAAGTCTCACCCGAAGTGATCTTAGATGGGTTGGATGAAGAATCATCGTTTCCTCAGCCACGTTCTGTAGCATCCTACATTCTCCTGACTCTACTTAACCAGTTGAGTTTCTCTACACACAGTGTATCTCTCTTCCTAGCAGACTCTACTACGGGACTGGCTCTTGTCGCATCGTAGCTTCTAGGACGATGTGCAACTTACTCTTCTGCTTAGCTCTTATCCTGCAATATCTCACACCACAGCTTCCCCAACGGTGCAATATTGCCAACTATACTACGATACTCCCTACAGTGAGACTCGATATACTCAACAACTCTCAAGGTCTAGGGGCTTCCTCTCTGGGTATAATAGCTCAGTTAACCTTCATCAAGGTGTTAAACAACTTCACTTAGCTTCTACGGTCTAAGACACTTAACATCAATGCCACTCAACTTGCTGAACTAAATATACGAAAGTCACTTAACATTGTAACTGTTAACTGTCTTGAATCAAGCACTGATAAACTCATATGCAGAATACTTAACACATTCAACTCACATCTAACCTTCTATGTTACTACAACTGAAGGATAGCATACATACATTCATTAACAGATAGCAAAGTTCATGCAACGAATAACCGGTAGCAAATAAGCATAGCACAATCACATGAAACAGTCGCACAACACATGGTTTTTACGTGGTTCACTTCCATGGAGGAAGCTACATCCATAGGAACTGTGTTTCTATTATATCTTGAGAGAGTACACACAGTTCCGCTACAACCTATTATGCAGCTTGAGATCTTCTGGGAAACTCCACACACTCAGCCAGGAGCCCTTCTCTCTTAGATCTCCTCTCTTTTCTTTTATGCTTTCTTTGTACAATATATTCTTTCTCTCTCTCTCTCTCAATCCCTGTGGATTGTTACATTCATGCTCAAGGAGTCGGCTACTGGTTACAGTAAGATAACTACAGACTGAACAACAGAACCAGAGCTCGACTATTCCTCAATGTCTTACGATACTAACGACTACTATCTCAATCCAACTCTCTACTATATAACTATCTAACTGACCAACTAACCATATAACCCTTCATAATACAAAATACATGCTTAAATAGGTGGCCCGAAGGTCTCACCATGATACAACACTGTGGGCCTATCCCAACAGTAACCCAAAACCCTAACTGTGGCAGTCGACCTATATGTACATTGAATTGTCGCTTACTGGTCATACTACAGCTTTCTGCAGTCTTCCACGCTTCTTGGCGCTAATCGTGGGTATGGGCGCTGCTTCCTCGATCGCTCCCCTTATGTCCTTTATCTTTAATACCTCGGCCCATTGCTCCTTCTCCATTCATGAGGGTAGTTGAGCCCTCCTGTCGTCGTCGCTGCCTTAAATGCAGTGGTTGAGCTCTCTTCTTGGCCGCTTCAGGTACTGTTTCTTTTTACTTTCTTGTTTCGATAGCAGCTTTTCCTATAGCTGCGGGGCCCTGCTCCAACATTCCCCTAACACTTACTTTTGGCTCGTCCTCGAGTCACTAACATCTGGTTTCTCTTTCTGTAGCTTCTTCTTAGCTTCCTGCGAAGTCCTTGCGAATCTTTCTCTGAGTCCTAGGACATCTTTGTCCATAGCTTCGACACAGTCTTATGCCGCTTCCAGCATAACTTGACTAATCATGGGGTCTTTTGTGCTATCAATTTCACTTTTGCTTGTTTGTGCTTTCTATCATCTTTGGCATCGTCTTCTGTAAACTTAGTTTGTAGATCTCTCTTTTCTTTCCTTCCCTCACATAAGATATGCTCCAAAGTGGCATATAGGTCTCTTCATGGATCAGTAGCTCCTTTAAGGATCTTGAGCTTTTGAGAAGCCTTTCATAGATATCTTTTCCTCTTTATCTGGGTTAGAAATCGTATCACAAAGGAAATATAAATCTGTATCTTCCAGCCTTCTCAAACATTTCATTCAGTCTGGATCCTTTCATACGGAAACTATACAAACATGAATTCCATTTCGAGAGCAAGCCTTTGCCTGCATTTTGTAGTAAGAAAATACCCTAAATATGGTGGCACTTCCTCAACTTTTTCCTTTTCTTTCTTTTTATCCACCTTTTCGTCACTCTCCTTTTCATCTTTCTTCTTGTCAGTATATTTCTTCTCATAATTCTTCTTCTCTGTTTTCTTATCTTCAGTGACCTTCTCGTCTTTCTTTTTCTCTGCTCTGAGCTGGACTCTTCTACTATCTGAGCTTAACTCCTCATCCTTGGCATCTATATGACCTGTGGTGCACCTAATTTCACAACCATGGGCGGCGTCATCATAGCAGACTCGAGGCCACCAAGCTGGAATCGTCGCACAACATCTTCTAAAGGTTCCTTCTCGGACATAAACCATCTAGTGCAGTACTCTGGACTGATAATCACTGCGAAAATAGGGAAACTAGCACTCTGTAACTGAAGTATCTCTGCACAGGGAAAACTCTACAAATTGCTCTATAACTCTCTGAAATCTCAAAAAGTAACCCTTCTGTCTGAATGATCTATGCATTTATAGCGAAGGCAATAATCTCTGAAGCAACGGTCGCTTAAGCTAGACCCGTTGGTGGCATTTGTTGCATGGACAAGACAACACCGGGTGCCCCGATCCTCATTAAGTGCTAAAAATCCGATCAAATCTCCCTTGAAAATTGTGTGCAGGCGCCGGTCTCGACCAAGATTTACCAAATCTAGGACAATCCTTGTACTGTTTCCAAATCTAGGGCAACGTATACCTGTCATATCTAGATTAATTGCTTGTCAAAGGGCGAAGTGACTGGCCCTCTGTCTCTTTTCAAAATTGTCTTCATGGCACGGGGAGCATCGCCTCGCTGCGATGTCACACCGCGTCGTCCTTAACCAAAAAGTTGGCGTGAACTCCACAAGCGTCCTATGGCTTGCGCAAAATAAACTTTCCTGCTGCGATTTTTATTTTATTTTATGTGTAGACTACTTATGAGTGCGATTCCTCCTTTAAACTACATTGGATATCTGCACCACTCTTCTCTGAATTAGGACTGGGAGGTGGAGTGGCTATCACTATAAAGCTTAAGCCTACTGTCATTAATCAAAGTAGGAACAAGCTCCCCGTTCAGTTTACTAAGCTGAACAACACCTCCGTTTGTGACTTGCTGAATCTGATATGGCCCCAACCAATGTGTCTTGAGCTTCCATGGAAACTTAACAAACTTGATGTCGTAAAGGATCACTAGGTCTCCTATCTGAAAAATCTTGTTCTTGATGTGCCTGTCATGCCAAGATTTCTCTCATGCCTTCTGCACTTTTTGATGAAATCCTGCGATGAATTTGTCTTCTTCTAAGGCAAGCAATTGCGCTAGTCTTTCATTCATCGTATCTGTATCAGCCATCTCGATA